>PVJA010028271.1:0-27742 GCA_004027025.1 Myocastor coypus | reverse complement strand
GCACAGGGCGTCTGCACACTCCGGACTGAAGGATTCAATCCCGAGGCTTGGACTTCACTGCAGCACTCCGTGTAAGTCTCTGTCGGCTGACGGGTCCGTAATGGAGGACTGAAGTTTCTGTAGTTGGAGGCTGAAGAGTCTGCGGCGGAAGGCGAGAGGTCTAAGCTGGAGGCCGAAGAGTCTGCGCTGCAAGCCAGACAATGAAGTCCAGTCTGAATGCGAAGACCGAAGCTTCTCCGACGAAGTGAAGTGTTGACTCCTCCTTCAGCCCTTTAAAAAATCTTTTTGTGCTCAGTCATTCTGACGTGGACTCATTGCGCCCTAGGGCGGAACCAATCATACCCCAGGACGGGCCCTTGATCCCGTTCTAGGGAGAAATCCAATCATATCCTAGGCAGGCCCGGGTGATACTCCAGGGAAGAACCAATTGTACCCCAGAGTGGGGCTCCCATCAACAGGGAACCAGGCTGCTGAGTCATTCAGCCAAGTTGACACATTGTATCAACCACTACACTGTCCTTCATTTTCTCCTTATTTACCATTTGGGTTTCTCATGCAAGAGAAACCATATGATATTTAAACTTGTGTGTCTGATTTATTTCACTTTTAATATATGGTCTTGAGGTATCTTAAATTTATTCTTTATGGCAGAATAGTACTCCACAAGTGGGCCCTTTGTAAGATTTAGCTATGTTAATGTGCTGGTTGTTATGGGATCACTCAAAATAGGAACCAGATCAGAAGCCAGATGGGAATTTAAGAGCCTTTACTACTGACTCAAGGCTGCCAGTTCTCATGCAGGAGAAGACCCACGGACCCTTAGCCCAGAAAGCGAGGAGTTTTTAAGGTGAAAGCCATGTGACTAAGGGACCTTTCACAGTTTAGGACAAGTGTAACTTGCCTGTGTGTGGGTTGACTGAGTAAGCTGTTTTTACAAGATACATCTTAAGCTGACTATGTTTGCAGGAGTTAAATTAGGGAAGGGAGGGAGATAGTTATTCAGACCTTATGAAACAGCCTTGCACAGAGGGTAGATACACATTGTTTAGGTAATCGAAAGCACAGAGTTCACAATTGCAGCACAAAATTTAGTTAACCCACTAAACTGGTATAATGATATGAACGTTTTTTTTTCATGTATTTACTTGCCATTGGCACTTTTTCTTGTGAGAAATATGTATTTATTTCAGTTGCCCATTTGTGGATTGGGCCTTTAAATTTGTGAGTCTAGTTTTGTTTGTTTGTTTGCTTGTTTTTTTGTTTTGTATACACTAGATGTTATTCCTTATCAAAGAAGTAGCTGATAAAATTTCTTCCTGTGCAGTATGTTGTTTTTTCACTCTATTGTGGATGTTTTCTGATGTACAAAAGTTTAGTTTAATGTGATCCCAGTTTTTGAATCTTTATAGTATCTTCTATGCAATCTGAGTTTGTTCATAAAGTCTTCGGCTATACCTGTGTCTTTAAAGGTTTAACCTGCTTTATGTTCCAGCAAGTTAAGTATCTCTGGCTTATTTACTAGATCCTTGATCCCTTTTAATTTTAGTTTACTGCATGGTGAGAGATATGGAATGACAGTTAATCTTTGGCACATAGAAAGCCAGTTTTCCCAGTACCATTTATTAAAGAGGCTAGGTAACTTTGTCCTTTACTAGCCATATTCCTTTTAATTTCCTTTGTCTGATTGCTCTGGCTAATGTTTCTAGAGCTATATCTGAAAGTAGTGGTGATAGTGGACATCTTTGTCTCATTCCTGATTTTACAGCAAAAGATTTTAGTTTTTGATCATTTAGTATAATGTTGGCTATTGGTTTGTTATAGATAGCTTTTATCAGATTCAAATAAATGCCATCTATTCAGTTTTCTTTAGAGTTTTCCTCACAAATTGGTATTTGATTTTACTAAGATCTTTTTCTGTGTCTATTGAGATGATTATATGTTTTTTTTTCTTGCTTTTGTTCACGTAGTATATTACATGTATTGATTTGTATATGTTGAACCATCCCGCATCACTGGGATTAATCTTACTTGGTCATGGTGTGTAATCTTTTTAATTTTCTACATCCTATTTGGGGATTTTTTTCTACACTTATTGAGGATTTTTGGGAGATCGGCTCTAGTTTTCTTTTCAGGTTGAATCTTTCTCTGGTTTTGGTATGAAGATAGCTTGGTTACTTTTCTCTCATTGCTGGGACAAAAAGCTCACACCCAAAGTTAAGGAAGGAAGAGTTTATTTAGCTCACAGTTAATGGAAGTTTCAGTCCATACTCAACTGGCTTCAAGGCAGAGTAGCATATGGCAAAGAGCAGCAGTTCATGGCAGCAGAAAACAGAAAAGAACAAAGAAAGGGGCAGAAGCTGTGGCTTCTAGCCAGCCTCTCTCCCCTCCTTATAGTGCAATGAGGATTACCCACCCCACGGCAGGGTAGCACTCACACCCATAATCTCTGTGTTGGATTATGAAGTAATCACAAATTCTAGAATCTACCTTGTAGCTGTATGAGGCTTTGGGGCACCCTTATGCACAAAATGTAACATTCTGTCCCTGGAGCCCTGAAGACTCATGCACATCCTTTTGTGCAAAAGGCATTTTAGTCCATCTCTAAGAGTTGCCAAAGTTCTAACAGTTTCAGCATTGCAGGAACGTCCAAGTTCCAAGTCTCCTCTAAGATTTAAGGCAAACTCTTATCTATGAGCCACTGTATAAATAAAAAATTAAACACTTTTAACACTCAGTGGCACAAGAAAAACATTAGTATTCCAAAGGTATAGATGGGGATACAAAGCATTGGGGCCAAGCAGGTCAAAATCCAGAAAGACAAACATGTAGTTCCGTGTGAATCATCCAAAGCAGTGTGTGGCAAATTGTGAGCTCCACATGGCTCCAACTCCATAGTGTTCATGCTGGTTGTAGCTCTCCTGACTTTTTTCTTAGGTCAGCTTTGCTCTCTCCTTGCAGCTTTCCTTAGATGATACATGTTCCTGGGTTTTCCCAACTTCTGAGATTTCCATTGCATGTTAGGCTTTTCACTCTCTGCTTCACATTCAGTACTCTCAGGGACTTCTGAAATCTAGTTGGAAGCTTTCTTAGCCTCAGAAATCTTTCATTTTGCCTGCACCTTAAACTAATGCCATGTGGATGAGGTCAGGGTCTGCTGCCAGGTGAAGCAGTAGCTAGGTTTTTGTCTCACTTGGTTGTAGAGGTTGAGTGCCTGGATTGCTAAACACTCATAACCTGATGCCAAGGAACAAATTCTCTATGCTGCTTCCATTTTGGAACCTGGTGTGGCTGCTGCCTCATTCTGGAAGATGGTTCTCTGCAGCTTTCTCCTAAGTTCTGATGCTGCAAGGGGCAGAGGCCTGTCCCCTTCTGTGATGCCCTCAGGCCACCCTTTTTATTCTCTTGTTCCTTCTCAGCAATGGAGATTCTGTCCTCTCTATCTTTGAATTCTACAGATTTATTGGAGCTTCTTTTCGGCCAAACTCACAACATTTTAAATTATCCTGCTGGGTTCTTTGTTCTTGATTCTCAATATAAATCTGACCAAAAGCCCCCAACAATAGCTGTGCTACTGCTTGAACATTCGACTGCCTTGAAATTTCTTTTTCTAGATTAACCTTTCTGCTGTGCTTAATTTCAGTCTCAAGCAAAGTCTCTGGACACAAGCAAAATACAGACAAACTTTTTTTTCCCAAACCATAACACAAGTGATCTGGTATCTATCAACTAATACAATCCTTTTTTCCAGCAGCAACCTCCCCAGCCTGGTCTTTATATGCAGGATTTCTGTCAGCTTTCTGGTCTTCTGAGCTCTGACTAGAATCTTCCATACAGAACAACTGAAGGCTTTCCAGTGCTCTTGTAGGTGACATCTCAAAACGTTTCCTATCTCTTTCCATAAGCCATTCTCAAAAACTTGTAATCTACATGGCCAGATATGTAGTCACAGCAACAATCTCACTTCTCAGTGCCGAGTTCTGTCTTGGTTACTTTTCTCTCATTGCTGGGACAAAATATCTGACACTGAAAATTAAGGAATAAAGGGTTTATTTAGCTCACAGTTAGTGGAGGTTTTAGTCCGTACCCAGCTGGCTCCAAGGCAGAGTGGCATATGGCAGAGGGCAGCAGTTCATGACAACAGAAAACAGAAAAGAACAAAGGGAGGGGCAGCAGCTGCAGCTCCTAGTAAGCCTTTCTTCCCTTCTTACTGTGCAAATGAGGATTACTCACCCCAGGGCATGGCAGCACTCACACCCATATCCCCACTTTGGATCATGAATTAATCCCAAACTCTAGAAGCCACCTCATAGCTGTATGAGGCTTTGGGTGTACACCTATACACAAACAATAGCAGAGGGTAATCTTGATTCCTGGAAGGACTTTGGGAGTGTTGTTTCCCTTTATATTTTGTTAAAAATTTTGATGATTTTAACACTAAGTGTATACCTTGAAGTCCAGTTATTGGTAATTATCACTTTTTAACATTTTGTTGAAAAAGATAGCAAATTTTACAGTTGTTAAGGAGGCTAAAATATTAACGACCACCTGCAGATCTCAACTATTGTATTCATAAATGGGGACATATATACCCTGTCATTTGAATGTATCACAGAGTAATGCTCATTTGTAAACATATTCATCATTTTATAAGATGATTTAGGGATTGTAAACTTGAAAACAGTAACAACAAAAACTTAAGAGTAGTACTATAGTGGTTTAGTATGTGTAGTCCCTGGAGAACTATTTTGTAAAATTAAAATTTTAGTAAGGATTATTTTTTTTAAAAATTTAAGAAAGGTATTGTAAATAAATAGAATGTCAAGCAATAAAAATAAAATTATAGCAACTTAACATGTTCACATGAGATAATAAAAATAATATTCAGCTATTCAATAGCATTGATAAAGTTCTTATAGTGATTTTGGTTAATTTTTACATTATCATAAGAAATAAATATTTCAAATAAAGTGAACTAGATATAATTACATATAAAAATGCTGAGATCAATAGTATTTAAAGTAGTTGGGAAGTAAGCTAAACATGAAATACATTTCTGCATCCACTTATTTGAAAATACCTGGAGACTTCCTTCTATCCCAAAGGCATTTCTAATTTGCACAGCAAAGATAGTATTATTTATATTTTCCTTTAATATTCAGATATAGTTATATTCACCAGATAAGAAGTGTACCTAAAATGTAGAAGCCATTATCTCATTTTGTGACTAAGAACCAGTAAGGTGTAAAATGATGACTTCTAGTTGAGATGGAAGAATAGCGAACTTTTTGAAGTGTTACATTGAGGTCATGAGATAGTCTCACTTATGATAGCATAAGAGACAGCCAAATGATTCCACGTAATCATTTCATGCTTTATTTATTTAAATATATTTAGTACAGGGTTGACAGGGTCTTACTATGTAGATCAGACTCAGTGATCATTTTGTTTTCAGCCTCGCAGGTGCTGAGATTACAGGCCACCATGTTCATTCTCAGTCATAGTTTAAGCATGCCCCAGGCCAGGACTGGCACTGCACACCAGGAATCAAACCCTGCCCGCTGTGCTCTGCCGAAGCAGGCACTTTAGTTCACTGAGCTGGCTGGCCTTCATCATCTCATATTTTAGTTTAAGTTTCTTTCTTTCTTTTTTTTGTGGGACCGGGGTTCAAACTCTGGACCTTGCTTGCACTTGCCAGGCAGGCACCTGTGCCGTGGAGCTATCTCCCCAGCCCCTTAGATTAAGTTTCTATGGACATTCACAACTTTTTGAAGAGGAGAGTTGATAAAATATTGTTGAAGTATTTTGATGCCTTGAAATCTTAAATGAGCTTTATTAAATGAAAAATTATGAGACATATTCATGTGAATTTTTTCATTCTTTTGGAACGTGAAATTTTAAATTAATATGTAAATATGAATATTTATTATAATATATGATTACACATCACAGTTTTGTAGTATTCAACAAGTTTTAAACATTTTTTTTGAATGGTAGTTAAAACATAGAAGGACTTATATTTTAAAAGGCAGTAGTTATGAAAGCTGGTGATTGTACAGCTTGAGTTTATACACAGGAAAGTTACTGAGGCCAGGGAGGTAGCTCAGTGGTCTAACCACCTCACTGCAAGTTCAAGGACCCGGGCTTGATTCTCTGCACTCCACACTGCACTGGTCCCACCCCAGGTGCTCTGCCAGCCATGGCCACTGAACCTGAGCATGGTGGTACATGCCTGTAATCCCAGTGCTAGGGGGGGCTGAAACAGGAGGATCATTAGGAGTCTGAGCTATTTAGTGAGACCCTGTAACAAATGCATAAAACTAAAAGGAAATTTACTTTTCAAGAGTGAATATTAATGTGGGGAAGAAGCAGTATGTAAAGATAAAACCAGATACTCTTCTACTTGTGACTGTCCATAGGTATCAAACAGGAGTTGGGTTTTAAAATTGTGACTTGTTTTGAGAAAACATTTAGTGTTATCAATATGATTATGATTATAGTGGCCAGTACCATTATAGATTGACTTTGACAGGGTTCAGTCAGGCCACTTCAAAGAAGTCCTTCTGCCATAGTTGCTAAGGTAAGACTAATTCATTAAGACAACAGTAGCAGTTCACAATTACCATACTCGTGAAATTAACCTCCCTCAAATATGTAGTTTTGATTTAGGACCTGGTAGGATTAGTGAGGATTTCTTGGGTAAAAATTTGAAATGGCAGAGGAAATATGTATCATTTTTTAAAAAAAGGTTGTAGGTTTCAGTGAAATATGATACAAATAAACTTATTAAAATGAAACTTTCCAGGTATGGTGTTGCACATATGTAATCCCAGCACTTGGGAGGCTGGGAGGCTGAGTCAGGAGCATTCCTGTGAGCTTGAGGCCAGCCCGGGTTACATAATGAGTGCAGTGCCAATCCAGACTACATAGCAAGACCCTGTCTAAGAAAAATAAAAATAAAGTAAAAAGAAAGAAAAAAGGAAAAGAGGGCCAGCCAGATAGCTCAGCAGATTAAAGTGACTGCTTAGGCAGATTCAGGGACCAGGGTTTGATCCCAGTGTGCTGTGCGTGTCCCAGCCTGTCCCCATGGTGCTCTGAGAGGGTGATTGAGACTGGTTGTGGTGGTGCACACCTGTAATTCCAGCTCTTGGGAGGCTGAAAACAGAGGAATCACTATGAGTATGATCTCTATAGTGAGAACCCTATGGACTCTACTAAATACATTAAAAAAAAAAAGAAAAGTAAAAAGAAAAAAAGAAAAAATCTAACACTGTAACCATCTTCTGTATCTTTTCTTTAAGTCTTAGATTTTGTTTAGGCTTTGGCCAAACAACATTAACTATGAATGCTCTTCAATTTCAAATAGATTATGCTACTCAGATACTCTTTGGGATCTTTAAGGCAGTATGAATATTATCATGCTAGTATAATTTGAAAGTTATATTTTGGCAAAAAGTTGAATGTGTTACTTATATTCCAAGGTAAGATATATAGTCTTTAATTTTCCATAGAATTTATATAATTTTGTTGGAATAGATAATATGCCATGGATGTTGAATCAAAGGAAATTAAAAATCAGTTCGCTTCTGCTACATGTATACTATTGTGCTAGAAAGTACATGGCTAGAAAGAAACCATGACTTTTTAAACGTTACTACTAAAAACAGTAAATCTAAATAGAATCTCACATCAGTTTTTCTAAAATACATTATTATTATCATTTGGCTCAGATCATGCTGTGAAATTGTGAATAGGGGCTCAGTGTTTTTTATCTTTTTATTTTACTTTTTACTTTTTAAATTTTTTTTTACTTCAGGACTATTATCTTTATTAAAGTGTTGTACTTTGTTAAGATCCTTCAATAACATTTTATAATAAAAGATTGTCATTAAAATGTGATACTATTATACAAGAAGCCCTAACACCTCACAAATTATTTCAGTTGCATTTTTTAATTTTTAATTTTTTATATATTTAGTACAGGGTCTACAGAGTCTCCCTACATAGATCAGACTCATAGCGATTCTCCTGTTTTCAGCCTCCCAAGCACTGGGATCAGGCATGCACTACCATGCCCATTCTCAGTTGCTGTCTCAGCACCTCAGGTGGGGCTGGCACAGCTCGATGGTTTCAATTACATTTAAACACCATCCTTGGTTAGAATCTGGGGGAATGTACACTTACGAAGTCTATCCACAGAAGCAGACTGTGTCCTGGGGGGCTCTACGTCTGGATGTGCTCTACAGAGCTGTCCTTTTGTGCTTTCTTAAGTTTTTTCTTTCATTAGAGTGATAATTACTGTCCTTTTTTTTTTTTTCTTTTGTGGGACCAGCGTTTGAACTCACGACCTTGCACTTGCCCAGCAAGCACTTGTGCCTCGGAGCTATCTCCCCAGCCCCAATTACTGTCCTTTTTTTTAAAAAAAGCTGAATGTTTATACAAATGACATGTTCCTGCAGAAACAATCACACTGATTTTTTAGACCTTCTGAAGAATAACGCACCAGTTTCCCTGGTCAGAGTAGCTTTGCAGAACGCTGACACTACTCAAAGCCCAGCAGGCACCTTCTAATTCTCCATCATGGAACATGTGGTTATAACGATGAAACACAGGACTTGGGTCGTGGGGTCCTACAGAACCAAAAGGCTCAGCAGGTTTGTCTTCACTGGTCTTTCTCTTAAGATGCCAGGGAGCCAGCACATCCTGAGAATGAAAAGGAGTCCCATTGGTGTGAACAGGCCGCTCAGCACTGGTAACTTTCCTTCAACTGGGTTCTTTCTCCTGAGTAGCATGAGTAGAGGCGACTGAAGATGCTGTGTTCTGACTGCTTCTGTCAGACAGCTACTCCAGCACTGCTTGTGTGGCTCTGTCGCTCTTTGCCTGTTCTTTCTCACCTTGGCTAATTCTGTGTCCTGAAAGCTACTTATGTCCCTGTTCCATTGCCCTGATATAGATGAGTGCCTCCCCACCAGGTCTCAAGACGAACAGTTTCTTGGAGAGCTGCCACTCTGTGTTCCTAAGGCTTTTTGGAGAGCATCATCAGAAAGCAGAAGTGTCCCTTGTATGAGGTAACAGGGTGTAGGGTACAGGGAAGCTAAAGCATCCAGGAATTGGAGGACAGAGTGATGAATAAACCAGGACTAGCGTTGCAGAGCGGTGGACAACAGCAATGGAGATGCAGGCATCACAAGCCTCACTGCAGACAGGAGGGGCCAAGGCATCACAAACCACGGCTCGGAGTCACCTCTCTGCAAATGTCCACAAGGCTTTTGCTATGATCACAGCCGATAGTTACTGGAGGTTTCAGTCCATACTCAGCTGGCTCCAAGGCAGAGGGGCACAGGGCAGAGAGCATTAGTCCGTGGTGGTGGCAAAGAGCAAGAGGAGCCAAGGGAGGAGTAGCAGCAGCAATGGCAACAGAGAGACCACTTTTTATGTTAATATTTGCTCATTTGTAGGATTTGTTGCAGTGTTGATGAGGTGTAGAGTGTAATCTAAGGTTTCTCAACGGTGGAGGGGCTTCCCAGATCTAGGAGGTAGGAGAGGTACAGAAACCGCCGGAGGATCTTTTCCTGTGCCCTGTATGTTATACCCTGCTGCAAGGGCTTTGTTCTCATCTTTCTGCTTTTTGAAATGTTTTCTGTTCTTTATTTTTCAGAACAATTGAAGCATCTTTTTATCCTTCAACTGAGAAAACTTTTATCTTGGACTTGGTTTAAAATTCTCTAATAGGGGTTTCTATATTCTGCTGTATGTGTAGTCACTGAGTTGATTATAAATTGCTTGAGAAGAACCTTCTTTGAATCACTGATGATAGAGTGCATGTCATCCACGATGTGTAGCAGTTGTTCAGTGGTTCTCTAAAGAGCTATTCTCACCTCGTCTCTTTAGAAATTAGGTAGTTGTCATGTTATGATATGTTCAGTACATGTTACAGATCTTAGGAAATAGTGGAAGTGTATATAAGACAAGCCTCAACCCTTTTCCCTCTGACAGCCAAATGTTCCTATGGCTATTGGGCCCCTTCCTCCCATTCTCCCTGCCTCCTTGGGCCAGAGGTGTTTAGCTCCAGGGTCTTGGGGACAACCCTTGGGCTTACTTCTTCAGCCACCCTCCAGTCTCTACCACCCATTTCTGTCCTTCATTTGCAGCTGTGCAGGGTGCGGTTGCAGTCCCTTTTTAGAATAGCTGGAAACCATACTGGATAAGGCTACCTTCCGGAAGGGATCAGGATCCTTTATTATATCCCTCTGCATCCTGAAGTCTTGTGATCAACACAGTTCCCACCCCCACCCCCACCCCCAAAGTCACCTCTAAAACAGCCTCAGTTATGATTTTAGCCCTTCCATTTTTTGTGCAGTGCAGGAGGTATCAACTAGCAGTTTCTCATGAAGTCTGGCTCTGCTATTGTCTTCAAGCCTGTGATTGTCCAACCCTGAGCATCTTTAGAAGGTTTTGCGTTGGTCACATCAGGCCTGAACCATGGATCTGTCCCAGGTGGCTGCCCTGCATCCAGTCCTGATAACTATCCTGATCCTGTCCCTCCTCTGTCATTATGCTGAAAGTCCTCGAAAAGAGCTATGAAATAGTGTATACAGAATCGCCAGGTGCAGCCTACTCTAGCTGTATATAAACAGCTCCCTTGTTTGCCTTTTCCAGTTGAGAAGAGCTATTCTCAGGGCAGAGAGCAGTTTGTATTAAAGAGAGCTGGTAGCACATGGTGCTGCTAGTCCTGAAGAATTCCAGAGACTATGTCGCAAAGATGAGCAATAACTGAGGAAGCTTGGTGGTGATTGGTTATGGCTGGCCATAGAGTTTGGCAGCCTGAACTTGTGGAAATTTACGGAGACCTGCAGATCACTTTAGAAGTGGAAGCTGCTGGTAGAGCTGCAGAAAGCTGCCAGAGGGATTTTGAGCCTCATGGCTGAGGAGCTGAGGCAAGGAGCTGCTGAGAGTTGAAGTGTAAAGGGCTGAAAGCCAGCGGCACTCAGCGCCTTTATCTGTTGACGTCAGGGAGTTGCCATTTGCCAGTTCTTAATATTCATCTGCACCGAGCAAGAGCTTCTCCACTGACCTGTGACAGATTGAGAATATTTTTAAAAAACTGTAGGGTTAGGGATGCGTTGTTCAAAAATACTCATTGAAAATCTACGTTGCCCTTTTTTTGAATTTAAAAACTTTGCTGAGTCGCATTGCCTAGCAGAGGTTAGTAGTAGTTGCTCAGTTCCCATTCCTAGGGTTGCAGAAGTTACTTGCTCCTTTGATTTTTGGCATATAGCCGGCCAACCATATGCATAATTTGGCTTTTCTTCTTTATTATTTTTGTTTTGTCTTGTTTTGTTTTGTTTGGTAGAGTCTCACTATGCAGGTGGGACTTGTAGTGATCCTCCTGTTTTCAACCTGCGCAGTGCTGGGATTACAGGTATGTGCCACCAAGAATGGCTTCTGGGGCCAGCTCAGTGCACCTGAGGCAAAGCCAGCATGCAGTACTGGGGATCAAACTCAGGTCCTTGTGCTTGCCAGGCAGATACTTAGACTGCTGAGCTGTCGCTCAGTCCTCTATGAAATTTTGAAGGTTAATCTAATTCTACTATGCAAGCATATGTTATTGAGTATATTTTTCATATTTAAGTTAATGCAGAGATTTCAGTGATAATGACTTTTCAATATTTTAGCATTTGTCACTCATAACATCTGCAGTGTTTAGAATAGGCCACAGACCTCTTTTTAAAAATTATTTTTTGGTGGTGCTAGAAATGCTCCTTAGGGTCTTGTATATCTCAGACCATTTCTTCTTCTTCTTCTTCTTCTTCTTCTTCTTCTTCTTCTTCTTCTTCTTCTTCTTCTTCTTCTTCTTCTTCCTCTTCCTCTTCCTCTTCCTCTTCCTCTTCCTCTTCCTCCTCCTCCTCCTCCTCCTCTTTCTCCTCCTCTTCCTCCTCCTCCTCCCCTGCCTTGTCCTTACTAGTGATTCAGGTGAACTGAATATTGTTTATGCTGTTTGTTTGGAAAATGCCATGACATACATTTATAATACTAAACATTTTATTTAAAGGGTCTTAGGTAATAGTAAGCAAATATTTCCACTTATTTTGAATAGCATCTATTCTAATGATTTCAAGTTTTCAGATATTCTGCATTGTTATGATTTATGTCTAGTTGTCCTCCCAAAGCCTCATGAGTCAGGGGGTAGGGACTCCTAGAGTTGGAGACTTGGTCCGTGATCCCTCGGAGTATGGATTTTAGTACTGATGGGATTATGGGTCTAAGTACTTCTGGGATTATGAGTATAGCCTAAGGTGGAGGCTGAGGCAGAGAGCCTGAATGTAATATAAAGAGAGACAGTCTAGAGCTGTTGCTCTCTGCTGCCCTGTTTGGTTGGCTACCTCTGCCACCATTTTGTTGCTGTTCCACCACCATGAACTGGATGCTGTCTGCTCTGTTCCACTCAGCCTTGGGTCAGCTGAATATGGACTGAAACCTCCATGAACTGTGAGCTGAATAAACCTTTCCTTCCTTCATCTTGGGTGTTGGGTATTTGTTCCAGCAATGAGTGAAAAGTGACTAAGACATGCATTATTTAATTAGCTGTTACTACCATCTAATGTTTTTTAATTTCAGCTACTCTGTCTTTCATTTTTAGATGTTGTATGAACTTGTTTTTCTCTATACCATAGTTTTCTTTAAATTCACGATTATCTTCTTGTATTTGTAATAGGTACTTCAGAGTCTTTAAATTCCCTAGTCTTGTGAAATGAACCACCATTTTTATTTTAAAAATAGTTTATGGATCATGTGCTTTTACTTTTTAAAATGCCTAGTACATCTTGATTGGATGCTGGACATTGTGAATTTTACCTTGTTACTTATTGGAAATTTCTTATATTCCTTTAAACAATGTGGAGGAGTTTGGGACAAAGCATAGTAGTAGGGTATAGATGGTATAGATGCTTAGCATCTGTAAGGTTCTGGGTTTACTCTCCAGCATCAAAAAAAATAGTTTTTAAAAAAATTTGTTCTTGTATGTAGCTACTAATAAATTAGTTCAATCTTTATGATTCTAGATTTAAGCTTTACTAGGGTATGTCTCTGGCAGATTTTCTTCAGAGTAAGTTGTATTTAAACTCCCAAGTAAGCAGGACACATCA
This sequence comes from Myocastor coypus, assembly GCA_004027025.1. NCBI lineage: Eukaryota > Metazoa > Chordata > Mammalia > Rodentia > Myocastoridae > Myocastor > Myocastor coypus. Next base: position 14,600 of record PVJA010028271.1, on the reverse strand, counting down.
GAAGACTCCAGTTAAAACTCTGAAATTATAAAATAAGGTTTTTCCATTCTGACTCTTGGGAACATGGATTATTTCCAGGTGTCTGTAACCTCTAGGAATTAGTCAGTCTGTTGCTTTCAAATCACTCTTTCTCATGCCTGAAGTAATGTTCACTAAGACATAGATTGATCAATACTTGAACAAAAGAGGCTCTCTGGAGACTTCCGGAGCTTGCTGTCCTAACTTGGCTCTGTCCTACTGACAGGAAAACTGTCAGGAAAAAGATCCACTCGAACTCACACAAGAGCACACTCAGGTTAGCTGGCATGAAAGGAGTGGCTTATTGATAGAAACTAGCATGAGCCGGGCTGTGCAGGGGACCTGAAGGGCAGCAGTGGCTGGGGAGGCAGGGACTTTAGAGAGCAGGTGGGAATAGGAGAGGGGAGTCACCAAGTATCCTTCACTGGGCCAGAGTGTTCTGGGCAAGTGGGAACGGGGAAAGGCGAGTCATAAAGTATCCCTGGTTGGGCCAAGATATTCTGGGTACAAAGTGTAGAGTCCTTGAAGCAAGCTGATAGAAAGCTATATACATAAGCAGCCAGATTCAGTCAGTCAAAGTTAAATCTCTGCAGCACAGTTGTAGTTGGGGCATCCGGGAACATTGGAAGGGGTGCAGTGGAAGGGGGCCCATGGCTGGCTGCTTAACACCTACTGTGTTTTGTTACAGAATTCTAGCTGCCTTGGCCTTCTTGAACATGTCTCTATCTACTTAAATTAATGAGCAGTCTCTGTCTACTTAATGACACCCCAAGTTCTGTTTTAAACTCCTGTCCTTGTTGTAGCTTGGAAACTGCCTCAAGGAATAAGGTAAGGCAGTCATAGAACTTACCTTATTAGTTATCTTTCTTCAAGGATCATGGGCCTTTTGTTACCAGTTATCTAGTAGCTGAAAGTATTTTGTGTACTTTATATTCTTAAATCATTTATGGCAGCAAAGGAAATCAAGATCCTTTTATTCCCTCATGGCTGGAAATGGAAATTAATTCAGCTTTATATGCTGTGAAGTGACCCAGAAATTTTACATAATTTAGTACATAACTGCATAGTAACTTAATATTGTCTTGTGAGTTTTGATTTTATTTACTTGACAATGAAATTATCTCATTAATGTACCAGACATAAAAAGTTACCCCAAAGTATTTTATTGTTTTAGTCCGAGTTTCAGATAACCCTCTCAGTGATAATAAGCAATTCTTCTTCTTCTCCTTCTCCTCCTTCTACCTCCTTCTTCCTTCCTCCTTTTTTTTTTTTTTTTTTTTGTACCAGGGATTGAACTCGGGACCTTGTACTTTCTAGGCAGGTGCTCATGTTACTGAGCTATCTTCCCAGTGTATCTGCTCATTCATTTTTTTAATATATTTTTCATTTGTGTATTTGGTACAGGGTCTCACTACACAGCTCTGTCTTGTAGCAATCCTCCTGTTTTCAGCCTCCTCATCTCTGGGATTACAGGTGTGCACTGCCACGCCTGGACTCTGTCACTGGCTCAGTGTGCTCTGGGGGCTGGGTTGGCTCAGCACATGGGACCAGGGATTGAACTCTGGTCCCTGCACTTGACAAAGCAGGTGTTTAGTCATTCTTAATGGTTAAAAATCTTATGTGAACATACCTCTATTCAACCTTGAGAATATATGATTTATTTTTCAATACCTGAGTTGTTATATTCTAGTACCATTCGATTTAGACTTGGAGGTAGAAGCCTAGTACAATATTGGGATTTCCATAGGAAGTGTGATTAAGTTTGTGTACAGATGACTAGAATTGTAATTGTAGCAATTAAGACTTTCAAATAACAACTACTGTTACTTTAAGTGTTACAATTAGTAACGGTTCACACATTAGAAGTCTTAGTTATTTAAATAAAGGAGAATTTCTTTAACTATTAACTAAAGATTCCTGCATGTTCTATATTCATCATGCCTTTAGTGTTTCTTTATGGAGCCCCAAGGCAAAGAGAAAGTACTTAATACTGTAGTTCTTTTGATTAAATATTTAGTTTCTGAAAGCTTAATGGCTATTAAAATATATGAATAAATTTAAAGAATTTTTTATTTTACTATTAAATAATCATTATTTACTGATGCCATCACTGAGTCTTTTGGGTATTAGACAACTTCTCAGACATTGCAATCTAGTTGGCCACAGCCACCCTTATTTCATGTGCTGCATTGCTTTTTGCACTCTGCTTGTTTTATTTATTTCACGACTATTAAAAACTAAGCTACATAAAACTATGATGCCATGAAAGGAATATGGTACAGTCTGATCTTGAAACTAAACTTTCTCTGTCTTGTAATTTGTGAGTATTCAAAAGATGTCAGCTGTTTCTGTTTCACTCAAGCATTTAAAATATCACACAGTGCCCCGTGTGTTTGCTGTAGCACCTTCGGGAATCTTTGCACACATTGTAGGTACTGTAGAATTAGCTAATTCTCTTCTTCCGTACATCTCTTTCTATGTGGAGTTCTAGCAAAACTGATGTTTTCATTTTTCTGTTTTAAAATAGAGAATACTTCTTGATCAGTGAAGTTTGTTGAGCAACTGAGTTAGTAATTATGAAATAAAGAAATGACATAGGGCTGGGGAGATAGCTCCGAGGCACAAGTGCCTGCTGGGCAAGTGCAAGGTCGTGAGTTCGAACCCTGGTCCCACAAAAAAAAAAAAAAAAAAAAAAAAAAAAAAAAAAAAAAAAAAAAAAAAAAAAAAAAAAAAAAAAAAAAAAAAAAAAAAAAAAAAAAAAAGAAATGACATAGGATATTTTTCTTGGAAGAAAAGCACTTATAGCAGAGGATTCTTAGAAAAATTTTTGAATGTTTTTTTTTATATGAACATGTTTAAGACAATCTAGACTTATAAGGAGAATAATAAGATAATAAAATATATCAAATGTCATAAACATGAGAAAGATACTGGTCAAACAAAAAGAAGGCAAGTGAATGTGATCTAAATTTATGGTGGGATCCAAGATCAGTGGTGGTGAACTGATAGTATGTGTGCTGCAGTGGCTGTTATCATTGGAAGCTCTAAAAGGTTCACCGTCACTGTACACCTATTAAAATACTTCATTAGTAGATTAAGTCAGAGAAAGAAGTTAGGTGCAAGGTCTTACAACTTTAAAAGAGAAAATAATTTGCACGCAGTAATATTTTACCACTTTTGTGCCATGATGAGTTCAAAATTGAAGTTGGAATATGTATCATGATGAATTTAAGGAATTGGATATTAGTTAACTGGAATAGAGATCTGTCTGAGTTGTCATATTTTTGACTTCAGGAGAAAAACTAACTGCTTAATCAGGAGTTAGTTGGAATTTTGACCTATCATATTGCTGGAAATGAAAGGTGTTTGATTTAGCAGCCCGTGGTGACTCTTCTGTTGTAACCTCCCACTTCTGAATGAAGGCTGTGGTTTTTCGTTTTCAGTGCTTCTCATTTCAGCACAGAGTCCCAAAGAATTTACAGTTATGTTTATTTTTCGTTATCTGCAATCTTTGTGAAACTTCTTTATGTTTGCAATGATATCTGTGCGTTATAATGTAGTTTATATAACTATAGGTGTACAGTAAATACTTTAAAAGTTAACTCAAAGGACCGCCCAAATAGCCCAGGCCAAAGGGTCTCCAGGGGCTGGTGGTTTCCATCCCTAGGGCACGCCTGTAATCCCAGCTCTTGGGAGGCTCTTAGGAGGCTGCAAACAGGCAGATCACTATGAGTATGATCTAGCAGTGAGACCCTGAAAAAAAAAAGTAAATAAATAAATTAAAAGAAAAGCACAGTTAATTCAAAATTACTTACTAAATATTTAATATGTGCCCAGCATTGAACAAATTGAATATGAGAATAGAGGATCAGGGAATGAGAAAACAACAAGGCTTCTTTTGAAGGTGATTCTGATAAAAATGCAATCATGGGCTTAGCAACATGTTCCCTGACCTTACTGAACAAAGACGCTCTGTTCTCTACATGGATTTTCTGTCTCAGCAGTCTGTTTTGTTTGTAGTACTTGTTAAGGAAGGATGTTTTTTGGCTGGCTTAGGCTGCCTTAAGGGTGGTTAAGGCTTGTTGAGCAGGGGATCAAGCCCTGGTCCCCTGCATCTGACTGCATTTGCCCAAGCAGGCGCTTAAACAGCTGAGCTGATCTGCAGGTCCCCCAGTACTTGAGAATTAAAAGAGTACTTTTTCTATGATGAAAGTCTTGTTCATTATGAGTGATAATTTCTTTTGGCTCTACATAAAATCAGAACTTGTGGAAGTCTTTATACAATATAATGTTATTTTAAGGAATGTTAAAATTGACTACTGGTAATGATAGGAATATAGATTTAGAAGTGATAAAGAGCAGAGATTAAATTCTTAAGTGTTTATTTATCTTCTTTAAACTCTATAACTATTTCTACATCTTTGAAAGTATTTTTAAAAGGTTCTTTAAATGATTAAAGATGTACATTAAGCACCTTAGCTCAAGCTTGTCCACTAGGAGGCACGGACTTAAAAGCGAAAATAATACTTGAAAAATTTTCAGGTCATCAAAACTTTCTTTAGAGAATATGTAGAGAATAACATTTAATTTTTACATTTTATACTTTAGGAAAAATTATAGCAATATTTCCTTTATGGAGTTGTGGATTCATTTATAAGGTTCTTGAGCTATAGCTCCCTATGACCTCTGTAAGGTTGTGATTTACCATGTTACTGAGGAAAATTGAGGTATGTACATGTTACAGCAGCTTCGTGGGCTATGCTGACATTCCCCGTAAGCAAAGAAAAAGAAAGAATTAAGCTATAAAAGTGAATATTTTGCCATCATTATAGGTGCAAAAATTCAAGATCTAATTTAACAGTTTTAAAGACTACCAGAGAAAATTTGTATGTTATTCATTGGAATTTACTTAAGGTTTTACTCTAACATCTGAAGTGAACTTACTTTTAATGATTAGTGATAAAGCACTGGACTTTGGAGCCAGCCTGCTTCGTCTGAAATCTTGGCTAGCTGTTGGTGTTACTTGGGAAAGAAATTCATTTTTTTTTTTTCTTTGCCATAGTGTTTTCTATAAAATAAAAATAAGAATAAAGTTATTTTGAGTTAATGTGTATATATAGACTATAATAATGCCTAACAAATGGTGAATATATTCAGTTGTTTCATTTTGTAGTTTAAATTGTTTTTTAATTTATGTATTTTACAAAAATCAGATTTTCTGTATGATAATATCTAGGAGTAATTCAGCTTTTTTGATGTTACTTTCCTTTAATGTTACACTTCAACAGATATTTAATAATTCTACAAATAATGTATATTCTTGAATTTGAAAATTCAAATCCATAAATCAGTGTTTACCACTGCTAATACTTTTCCCACATATAATTCTATTTTTCAAATTGCTTTATTTTTTTGTTTTTACTTTTAAACGGTGTCTTTGGTAAATCTTGCAGAAATAATTTATTTTCTTTTTAATATTTAGTACTACTGGCTAGGCTTCTGAATACTCTTTTTTTTTAAATAATCACGCTGCTATTTTTAGTCCCTTTATTCCTTTCTACATTTTCAGCCTGGAAATGAAAATTCAAAGCTGGAAAGTGGGATCATAAAGAGAACATAATAGGCAAGATGACTTTGGTTTGTATTGATAAGTTTATTTTCAGTACGCATGAAGACTCTTTGTAGGAAGAGTTATTTGTATTGAAAAATTCAACCACATAGAATACGGGAAATTATTTTATATTTCTGTTCAGAGCTAAAAGTGTCGATGCTTGATAAGCAGACTGTTGCTCTGAGGTTATGCACTGTACACTCTCCTCAGTAGGAAAACCTTTGTCCTGCCTCATTTTACTTCTAAACACATGGATTGCACAGCTGCTATATGGTTCTATACTGTCCTATGTGTATTAAGCCACACAGTCTACGAAGGGCTGAATTTGGAGCATGGTACTGCATGGCCCCAGAAGTGTAGAGCCCAGAATTCTACCATCTGGCAGCATTGCTGCTTGGCTGTTCCACTCAGGGCATAAATACATCTCTGCTAAGCACTTTTCTTGTTGTACTAGCTATGAATTTGTAGGTGTGAGATATGGATGGATAGTAATGGGAACTAACAAAGATGTTTAGTTTGAATGATTCTAATGTTTAATATGAGAAAACATACAGTAAAGTATGAAGAAATACATTTGAACTTTTGCAATAGATACAAGAAGCTTCAAAATAATATTTTAACTTTGTGAGGCCCTTCAAAGAATTGTGAGAATATAATGGGAGCACACTTACTTTAAGATTTTTATCATTTTTACATGGCAGAATGTACAGAGCCACACAACTTTGTTTTACAGCCAAAATAATCAAGACCATCTTCATTTAATGAAAGTGTGTTCTGTTTTCATTAAAAATTCCCCAAACATTGAACATAAGTCAACATTCCTTGGAAAAGAAAGTATTATGCAGTTTGCATGTGTGCGTATCTGCATATCACAGCACAAAATATTGACATGATAATTGCAGTCAAGCCTGAGTGAACAGCGGCCTGTGGGAATTCAGCTGGTGTTGTACCAACTGGAAGGCTGCTCAGGACACAGTAGGAAAGGCAAGGTGCAAGTTAGCACTTTATTCAGCGCAGGCAGGCATCATTTGGAAATCCCTGGGGGCAACCCTGGTGCTGTGCAGATGTTAGAACAGTCTGCTCTCAAGTGCTGATAGTTTTGAGCACTAGAAGAGATTTCTCAAATTCTGCATGAAACATGTTTGCACAGTTGTTAAAGGGATATAAGGCATAATCTTTCTCAACACTGTTATGAATGTTCTTTATAATACATGCAGAAATATCTGGATATTTAGTTAAAAGAAATACAGAAAAATCGATAGTCATTGAATTTCTGACTATAAAACCAAATGTGCTTTGAGCTTCAACTTGATATTTAAAATAGGTTGATTAAATATCGGTAGTATTTTTTACTAACATACTAGATCTTAACAGTTACATCCAATTAAATTATTACTTCTTTGTTTAATGCATTCAGTATGCTTTAATTCACAGATTTAATTTTAGATGATTTACTCTAGTTTTATTCTTCTGTCTTATATTCTGGACCTACCTGATTGAAAAAGATCAGAACAACAAAAGAAATAAAGTCATTTTTTTATGTGTGACGCTAACATCGTTAGCATAAGTTTTGGCTTTCACATATGGTTTTAATTATGTACTTTATGTTAAATATAAAACAGTTCCTCATTTCTGAATTATATAATAAAGCAGTTCTTTATATAGAAAAGATATATTAAGAATATGTGAAAATATTTTACATGAAAGGTTATTTTATATATTAGGATCTTATCAGATTATTATTTAATTAATTAATTTTTATTGGAGTATAAATTACACTTTACTTACTGTAGTATAAGATATACTTCAGTGTGTAGTGTTGTTTGTGTTCTTATAACATCTGTTTATGTTTTATTATACATACAATAGTAGTTTTTATTATGCATATTCAAAATAGAGCACTTCTAAAATACTCCATAAATAAACCCTTAATTTTGTAAGTCTTACTAATTTGGAATCTAGATGTTTACTAGAAATTAGCAGTGTTTAGTAAAACAAAATCTACTACTGCATTTTAATAGTTACTGCAGTCAAGTGAAAGAACACAATTCAAATCACTTTAGTTTGTACATTATCTGTTAAGAATAATCGATACAGTAAATTTTGCTTTTTCATTTTTGTGTCTATTTCATACTAATATTGTCTCAATTATAGTTAAATGTTTCTTTTAAACTATAATATTTCATTTTGACATCTCATTAAAAATGAGCTCAAACCAGAAATTATGATCCTGTCATATTGTATAATATATGGCATGGTCTATAACACAATAAGATTTAATTTCTTAATGATAATAATTTCTCAGTTTTTTGAGTTTAGAAAAATGGTAAAAAGTTAGCATGGTAATTCATGTGGCTAAAGTGCAGGAATGCTAAATGTTTAAATGGGTAGTACTCTGGGGAAAGGTGATTGGAGCATTAAACTTGTACACATTTGACAGCCTTTCTTCACTTCATTTTTCATCCTAAAGAAGTCTGCAGATATTCTTAGCTTACATCATTATTGCACATCAGTGGCTCTAATTAGCTAAACAGGAGTTTGTCCCAGTCATTGATCATCATCAGCTTCCTGACAGTGCCTTGTTTTTTTCCTGGGAACCTTTTTAAATGTCTCATTAATACAAGGAATATGTACTAATTGAATTATCGAGATAGGTTGGTGACATTTTAAACTTGAAATCACCTTTATTCTTTTTATTTTTCTAAATAAAAATGCTATATTCATGCAGTATTCTCTCAGGAATATTTTTTTGTTGTTGTTGTTATGAGAATATCCCATACCGCGAGGAGGAGTTGCTAGACAGATTTCCATCAAGACTTTGAGTTGTAATATTTTTTCAATTTCAAAATTATAAAGTAGTCAATTTTAGGTTTTCTTGGTTACAAAACATCAGTGATAAAATCTTAAGTGCAGGTGGCTGGCTAGTTTAGCTCATGTGAAAGAATGAGAGAGAGACAGAGGCAGAGGGAGAGGGACAGGGAGAGAAGGAGGGAAGAAGGGAGCGGGGAGGAAGAGTGGGAGAGAATCTTTTGTAATTGTGCTAGAATCATATGGATCCTGCCTCAGTACCTATTTACCAAAGGCCCAGGGTCCATCAGTGGGGATTAAGGCTTCACCATATAAATTTTGGGAGAACACAGACATTTAGTCCATAGCACTTTGTTAAACATAGGTTATTAGGTCCCCCACCTGCAGAGTTTCTGATTTATTATATCTGGTGTAGGCTGATGAACTTGCATTTCTAACTTAGGTGATCCTGAAAGTAACTGCTGTTGATGCTACTACTCTTGTCAATCTAGATGTGAAAAACACTAGTTAAAGACTATGAGTTCTATTATGTATATATGTGTATCATAGAGAAAACACCCTAATGTCAAATACTTTTGTAAGCCATAATTATGCTTTTGCTTGGGTTTTTCAGGGGATAGTCTTGTTTTAGTCTTATTTATTCACTTTTTTTTTTTTTTTTGTCTTTTTGAGACAGGGTCTTGCTATGCAGTTGAGGCTGGTCCTGAGCTCACTTTTGTAGCCCAGGCTGGTCTCGAACTCGCACCAATTCTCCTGCCTCAGCCTCCCAAGTGCTGGTATTACAGGCGTGAGCCACCACACCCAGCTTTATTCACTTTTTAAAAAAAGTTTTTTAAAGAGAGTACAAAATAGTGTTACAACAGAAAATTAAAAGTAATGCAGAATTTCCATAACAAAATATGAATTTCACAGTATTTGTTGTAATGCATACTGTTTTCTTCCAAGTAGTTGTTCATTACCCAATATATGCACACAAAATTGAAAGAAGAAAGAAAAAAGAAAGAAACATGTAAGAAATTAAGAGTAATGGGTCAAATATTTTAAGAAAGGAGACACAATAAATTAAGCATTAACTACTGCTTTCCATAGGCCAGCGTAAATCCACAGTGCAGTTGTCCAAACCATCCTGCTTACAATCATAGATATATGTTTCCTCCACTGTCTCTCCTGTCTTCCTCAGCTCAGTAATTCCTTCTTTGTGATAGGTTCATTCCTTTTTCTCAGTATCTATAATAGGCTTCAGAGTTTATTTTCTCTTTCAGGCTCTCACACTAAGGAAACAATACCATGTTTGCACATATGTGGGCCTGATTTATTTCATTTAAGGGTATGGACTTTAGTTGTATCCATTTACTAATAAAAGCTTCAAATTTATCCTGTTTTATAGCTGGATGATACTTCATTGTGTAAAAACACCATATCATCTTTATCTTTTCCTCAGTTTATGTGCATTTGGGTTGATTCCAAGATTTAGCTGTGACAAATTGTGGTGCAGTAAACATGGATGCACATATAACACTATGTTATGGTATTTTCACTTCTTCTGGAAAAATTTCTAGGAGGAAAATAGCTAGTTTGAATGTGACCTCAATCCTAGCTTTTTAAGGACTCTCCATTCTGATTTCCGTTGCACTCCCACCAACAGTGGAGAAGAATTCCTTTTTTGCCACAGTCCCTCCAGCATTCGTTATTGGCTGACTTCCTGATGTTAGCCATTCTTTCTGGGGTGAGCTGGAATCTCAGTATTGCTTTGATTTGCATTTCTCAAATGACCAATAATTTTGAACATTTTTCATATACTTACTAGCCATTTGTATTTCTTCATCTGAAAAAAAAATGTATATTCATCTCAGATGCCCGTTTTTGGATTGGATCTTTGAATTTGGGTGTTGGATTATTTTTAATTGTTATATGTTCAGGATAGAAGGCATTTGAAGGACAGTTCACTATAATTTTTTTCTCAGTTTGTTAGTTTTCTTTTTACTGTTGAAGATTTCCTTTGAAGTGTAGAAACTTTAAAAAAAAAATGAGATCCCAGTTGGTGCTTCTTTTAAATATTTCACATCCACTTTATTTTTTGTGAACTCTCCACCTACCCCTACATCTTTATTCTTCCTACATTTTCCTACATAAGATTTAGGGTTTCTGTTTTAATGTTTAAAGCTTTGACTGTAGTTTAGTGCATGGTGATAGATGGATGTGGTTCTAAACTTAGTCTTTGACATGTGGAATGCCAGCTTTTCCAGGACCATTTAGTAAAAAGGCTATTTTTATTCCAGTGAACATGTCTGGCCACTTTATCAAAAAAAAGGTGGCTGGCTGTGTTTGTAGTTGTGTCTGAATGCTCTAATTTGTTCCATTGATCCTCAGGTCTGTCTTTATGCCAGCACCATGCTGATTTTATCATAGTAGTTTTATGGTATAATTTGATGTTAGGGATTATGATAACTCCTGCCTTTCCTTTTTTTTTCATATGTTTTTGATATTCTCAGTCTCTTCTTACTCCCAATTAATTTTAGAAATGTTTTCTCTAACTGTGTGAGGCATACTAATGGTATTTTAATTGGGATTTCATTAAATATGTATTTTGGGAGTATGGGCATTTTCACAACATTGGTTTTTCCTATCCAGGAGCAAGAAGTATCTTTCTATTTTCTCAAATTCTTTTCAGTCTCTTTGAGCCTTATCTCATTTAAAAGGACCATAAGAATTTGTTTCAATATTGTGGGAATCATACAGTTCTTTTCAGAAGAGAGGAATAGAAAGGCTCTATTATAATTGAGTGCATGGTGATCACCAGTAGTCACAATTACTATAGATGGTGAGGCAGGAGAGTCACTAGTTGGAATCTGGCCTGGGTTACTAAGTGAGACCTTGTCTCAAAATAAGAATAAAATACTGTAGTGGTTGATATATTGAGAAATTAAAATCTTAACTAAATCAGCTCAGCTATTCCACACCATAGGGTGTAGAGGCCCCACCCTAGATTGACTTATCACTTAAAGGATACAAAAAATATAAAAATGGGTGGAGCATTCTATTTCTTTTCAGAGGCATTCTATAGTCTTCATAGTGAGGATGTCATCTCTTAGCTTTTAGTGTAGATTCTTGAGCCTCTTTCTGGTGTAGACTCATCAGCATTTCATCACAGACCTATCGGTTTCCTACCAACTTGCAGAACACTGTAGTATGCTCCAGGCCTTTGTTTGAATGAATCCTTCAGTCTCCAGTGTGTAGGCACACTCTGCATGCTTCCTTATCCACCTCTGTGGCTGAGTGTTGCAGGCCAGTCTTACATGTTAGGATATCTTGTATCTATTCCTCTAGTGAAACCCTGACTGATATAGATTATGGTATCAGGAGTGGAGTAAGGTATTTGAAAAGTCTATATATACTTTCAGTGAGCATCCTTTGTATGGTACGGCATCTCCCATAGCCAAAATTCATTGGACTGAAAGTCAAGGAATAAAAATAAAAGTGCTACTACTCACTCTTACCTTTAGTGATCTACTAACAAAATTTTTCGTTTCCTGTTCCTACAGCCTTAAGTTCTGCTGTACTAAAATTCTTAGTTGCAAAGGGCGGGGGAGGGCTTATATAAAAAACCCCACAGGAATGATACCATTAAACTAAAAGTTATGATTTCATCTGGTCTCTTTGGTTACCTCATACTTCTAAAAAAACAAGCTAAAACTAGAATTACAGTATTTTCAGGGGTCATTGATTTATTTATTTTTTTTGGAAAAAACATAGGCAATTTTTATTTTTCAAGTTATAAAAGTATGAGCAAGTAAAAAAATACAGTCTAGTCCATACAAGAGCTGTTCCGTCCATTTTAAAGTAATAGCTTGTAGAAAGTAATTTATAGATATTCTGTTATTGTTATTTATATGCAGCTTTTATTTGAAATTGTTTTCCACAATGGAAAGGGCGATATTTTGGAATTTTTATTGCTGTTAAGCTGTGGTTTAAAAAAATCTAAAATAATCATATCACTTTTGAGTAGAATATTATGATACATAAATTTTGATAATTTAGAAAAGAATGTGTGGCTTACATATCAGTTTTAACCCCTTCTATTTATGTCTATTTTGGTAGCATATCAGAAGTACAGTATATAACTTTAGGCAAGACTAACTGATTTAGACTATCACAAAAATTAGATTCCTACTATACAATAAAACACATCACTTAGGGGACCTCTTAACATTACCTTGCCCTATTACTAAAGTCGATAAAAAACTAAATATAGACACAATGACAAATGGTCCAGAGCCTTCAAAAATAAAGATATGGTTCATTCCACTAAAGAACCCACCCAAAAAATCTTAAGATCTGCTGAGATGCTTGATACAAGCCAAAACAAAACAAAATATATAATAAAACAAGATAGTTTTAAATACCACTACAATCCCATTGTCAAGTACAAAAAAAGATTGTAATTATACTATTTATCCCTATATTTTCTATTATAATATAATATTGATAGATTTAATACTGTTTTTTTTTTTTTTTTTTTTTTTTTTTTTTTTTTTTTTTTTTTTTTTTTTTTTTTTTTTTTTTTTTTTTTTTTTTTTTTTTTTTTTTTTTTTTTTTTTTTTTTTTTTAACTGGGGATTGAACTCAGGTCCTTATGCTTGCAAGGCAAGAGCTTATTCTGTTGAGCTATTCCCCAGCCTCTTAACGCTGGTTTTTAAGGGTTATTAAACCTGTGTTAATGTTAAAGTTATATAATTAGACAGAAAATTTACCTTATATTTTGGTAAAAAATTTTCTGTTTATAAAAAAGGTAATTATAACATGTTAGATACAATTATATACATATCTTTTTGTCTGGAGACTAAAAAGTATATCTAGTTGCCAAATTAACAAGGGGTAAATTCTAGTGGTTGATACACTGTGTCAAATTGAGAAGTTAAAAGCTTAACTCAATCTAATAAAACTCTGATGGATACAAAGCATTATGAATGTATAATTCTGAAAATTGAACTATTGGTAATCCTAGAAAGCTAGTTATAGATTTCTTCTGTACTCAGAAAGGAACTTACAAAGAGAATTTCAAGCTCAGTTTATTACCTTGGCTTTCTCAATGTCAGTGTTTATTTCTGGATAAGCTTCAACATACTTAGCCCTGTGGTTTTGGTCATTTTCCTACTGATGTATGTGCTTCAAATGGACTCAGTATTGTGCTGTATTACCAAAAATTTTAGAGTACTAAAAGTTGAAGGATATATGTTAGTCACAAATGCCATGCTAAGGGGATATCTTTTTAACATAAGATAGCTTTTTCTTTTTAACTGTATTTAGTACAGGGTCTATGGAGTCTCACTACACAGATTGGACTTGTAATGATTATCCTGTTTTCAGCCTCCCAAGCGCCGGGATTACAGACCAGTAGTACCATGTCTACTCTCAATGGCTGTCTCAGGGTGCCCCGGGGATGGGTCCAACATGGCTTGTGGTGCCAGGGATTCAACCCCTGTCCCTCTCCTCTGCCTAACAGGCACTTTAGTCTGCTGCGCTAACTGGGTGGCCCCCTAAGGCAGTTACTAAAAATTCAAAGTTTTTTATTTTATTTATTTATTTATTTATTTATTTATTTATTTATTTATTGGTATTTGGCCCAGTCTCTTATTTTCAAGTACTACTCTTGAGAGAGAGAATGACAGTAACTGAGTTTACACCGGGAGCAGTACACATCAAAAAGACAAGAGTGACATATATTCCAAACATAATTTTAGCGTTACATTGTGCTATCATCAATATGCTGAACCCCTTGAAGGTTCTTAAGACCAATATCTGATTCATCCTGTGTACATCAGTGTATGGTTTTGCTATTGATATGTTTTCTGCTTTATCTGCTTCCAGTCGCTTCATTGATTAGTCCATAACACATTCAGCTGTGTTATGCCCTTAAGTTCTTGTTTTCTTCTTTAAAGTTCTTATATTAGGGAGACTATATGATATTTACATATATAGGTCTGGTTTATTTCACTAATGAGTATATGTTCAATATACATCCATTTATATATGAAGTCTTCAAACTTATCATTCTTTATGGATGAGTAGTATTCCATTGTATAAAAATACCACACTTTTTAAACCATTCTTCAAATGATGGACATTTTGGTTGTTTCCAAGATTTGGCTATTACAAATTGGGCT
>PVJA010028270.1:0-27776 GCA_004027025.1 Myocastor coypus | reverse complement strand
TTGGGCTGGGCTGGGACAGGAAGTTAGTCGCGGGAACGCAGAGGCGGGGCAGAGGGGCGCAGGGGCTTACCCGCGGCGGGTGCGCAGGCCCAGCTCCCAGCGGTGGGGTTTGGGCTGGGCTGGGACAGGAAGTTAGTCGCGGGAACGCAGAGGCGGGGCAGAGGGGTGCAGGGGCTTACCCGCGGCGGGTGTGCAGGCTCAGCTCCCAGCCTCTCAGTGTTATTTTAATTCTCTTTTCTCTAACGGCAAGTGATGTTGAGCATTTATTTTCATATTAATTAATTTGTACTTCTGTTAAGTATCTAAAAATAAATTAGTTAAAATTTTTAAAAATAAATAATCTGTAAATACACATGAAAAAAAAGTAGCATAACAAAGTCTAATGCTATTGTAAATTCTGTTCAGTTAAGGGAACTGGGTAAACTTGTAGTGCCTGTCATCTGACTTGAGCTATTTTTTTCTTTCATAGGTCCACTGTGGCTTCCCAGAGAAGGTCTGCGCCTCTATGGGTGATAATCCTTGTTTCTCTTGGAATAATGACAATTTCTGGGGTGACTATTGGTCTTCTTGTTCATTTTCTTGCAGCTGGTCAGTATTGGCTATTTTTGCTATTAATCTATACTATTAAATCATCCTGTTTAAAAAATTTGATAAAAATAAAATTTAAAATTATTGGGAAGTTTTCTCATTAGCTTAATAGAATATTTCAACATTTTAAAAAAGGCCTGATGTTTCTTTTTCTTTTCTCTGTCACAATAATTTATCTTATGATGGTGTAGACATTTTCCTATATTTTCACCATATGAATTTTGGGTCTCATGAATAACCAAGGGAAAATCAGTCTTCAAACGGTACTTGAATCAATGTAATTCTCCAGTAACACAGCCAGAATCAGAAAGTTAAACACCTTGGTTTCTGTGAACCTGGGCATGATGTATGTGACTACTGACAAATCAATCTTCCTGTATGTGAATACTCAAGCTCAGGGGTCTGGGTCTAACTCCAAGTTAGTAAATCTCAATTATTTACTCTAGATCACTTGATGGCACATTTCGCAGACCAAAATCATGAAATAGAAGAAAGGGGCCTCCTCTGCAGTATTTTAATCTCAGTAATTAATGAGAAAACTCTCACAGGGCTCAAGTACTCTGCCAAGGTCATACAGCAAGCCGAGTCACAGCCCAGTGAGTTTTTCTAACATCATATTCATTATTCTTTCACATCACTTTAGGTGACATCCTAGAACCTGGCATTTGACTTTCACCATGCTCAGATTGTCATAATGAAAAATTTAAGAGGTGATAGGAAACACATTTTTATCTCAGATTGGAATTATTTCTGAGTTTTAGCATAATAAATTATTTCAGTTGAGGAGAGCATGAGATACTGAGATGGAATCCAGGACTTTCACACTGAGCTACATCCCCAGCATTTTTACTTTATAAATTTTGAGACAATCTGGATAAATAGCAAATTGTACAGGCTGGTCTTGGACTTGTGGTCCTCTTGCCTCAGCCTCCAAGAATATAATTCCAGGGTTACAGCAGTGCTCCAATATGCCGGACAACACAGCACATTTTAAAGATAGATCAAAAGCACGATTGCACTTGAGCTGGAAAAAACAATACCTCAAGGGTTTTCCTTCTGTAAACTATAGTGGCCTAGTATATCAGGTGGAAGAGTTTATTTTTAGGACCAGGTCAAAAATGAGGCTAGTGGACCTCATCACACACACCAAATACCAGCTACCATGTGCTGCTGGGAGGTGGGAAGGTTCCCTGGGAATGACTGCAAAGAATGGAAAGCAGGTAGAAAGCAGCTCATACTGAAAATGAAAGAAAAATGGTTAATATTACCTGTATTGGAGTCACTTAGAAAAATTAAATAGATAATCACGAAAGTAAGATTTCAGATCATACACAAAGCAAAAGGACAAAGTGCCTGCTGGAATTGCCATTTTTTTTAAAAAAGTCTTAGTATACACAAGGTACGATCACAAATTAGAGTGAATGTTTAACTTTGGGAGGCTAAGGCAGGAGGATCCATCAGTGTGAGTTAAGAGACTAGCCTGGGCTACAAAAGTGAGCTTAAGGCCAGCCTGAACTGCATACCAGGACCCTGTCTCAAAAGAGACAAAAAAAGTTGTATTACCATCATCCTTGATGCAGACATCAATCCCCCTCAAAATACTTCCATCACTATGACCACCCTTATATCATCATTCTTGCCATTCTGTGATAAATTTCACAAGTCCTCTCTTACAAGCATCTTTATTTACTTAATTTACTTATGATTATTATAATTAGAGAAAAATAGGATTAAAGCATCTGCAAGCAAGCCCAAGGGTTCAATCCTGGGGCCTGCTGTGCCAGTCCTATCCCCAGTGTATCCTGAGATGGCAATTGAGACTTGCTGTGGGGGTGAACACCTGTAATCCCAACACTTGGGAGGTTGTAAATAGGCAGATCAGTAAGAGTCTGATCTAGTAGTGAGACCCTGAACACCCGATAGACCCTTTCCTAAAATACAAAAATAATAATAGTAATAATAATAATTTAAAAAGAGAAAAATAGTATTAGAAGAATTTCAAAACATGATAGTAGGAAAACAACAATGGTTAATCTATTGCATATTGTTATATAGAAAGTAGTTGCTCAGATTAAAATGAATGTAAAATTGATCAAACATTATAAGCAAAAGACCATTCTTTTCAATTAACTGATAGAATTTAGTATAATTATCCTGTGTGTGTGTGTCTACGCATATTCTTTTCCTTTCCTTCTTTCTTTTTTTCTTCCCCCATCCCAGTTTTTCTTTCCTTTTGAGGAGTTTATTTACCTTTTACAGTATCTACTCTACATTTTGGATCTTGCTTACTCTTAAGTTTCTTACACTAGGGAGAAATATGATGTTTACACATGTTAGTCTGATTTATTTCACTAGTTGCATCCATTTACTTATGAAAAACTCATTTGTCTTTCTTTTTAGCTAAATAGTACTCTACTGTATAAAAGCACATCATTTTTAGCGATTCTTTGGTTTATGAACATTTAGGTTGCTTCCAAGATTTGCCTATTGTAAATTGTACTACTATAAATATAGGTGTACATGCATTATTGAGAATGATATTTTTGTTCTTCTGGGAAAAAACATAGAAGGGAAATATCTGAGTGAAATGGGACCTTTTTTTGAGGAATCTGCACACTGATTTCCACAGTGGTTGTACCAACCTACACTTCCACTAACAATCATGAAGGATTCCTTTGTCCCATAGCTCCTCCAGCATTAGTTGATTTTTTGATGCTAGCCTTTCCTTCCTTTCTTCCTTCTTTCCTTCTTTCTTTCTTTCTTTCCTTCCTTCCTTCCTTCCTTCCTTCCTTCCTTCCTTCCTTCCTTCCTTCCTTTCTTGCTTTCTTTCTATTATTTTTCTTTCTTATGGCCTTTCTTTCTGGAGGGAGATAAAATCTCAGTATTATTTTAATTTGTATTTCTCAAATCAATGGTGTAAAATATTTTTAATGTATTTATTTGCCATTTGTATTTCTTCGCCTGAGATGTGTATATTCATCTCAGATGCCCATTTTTGGATTGGTCTTTGAATTGGGGGGGGTCTGATTTCTTTTAATTCTTCTTATGTTCTAAATAGAACTCCTTTGTCTAAAGAATTGGTAGCTAAAACTTTTCCCCACTTTATGGGTTATCTTTTCATTCTTTTTTTTTTTTTTTTTTTTTTTTTTTTTTTTTTTTTTTTTTTTTTTTTTTTTTTTTTTTTTTGAGACAGGGTCTCGCTGTGCAGTTCAGGCTGGCCTTGAGCTCACTTTTTGTAGCCCAGGCTGGTCTCAAACTCACACCGATCCTACTGCCTCAGCTTCCCGAGTGCTGGGATTACAGGTGTGTGCCACCACGCCTGGCTATATCTTTTCATTCTTGATAATTTCTTTTGATGTGCAAACACTTTTTAATAAGATGAGATCTCAGTTGTAGATCCTTTGAAGTATTTTACCTTAGTTGGATTTTGTTCATGAAATATTAGCTACTCTTATGTCTTTAAGATTTATGCCTATTTTATCTCTTAGTAGATTTAGTATTTCTGGTCTAATTAGATCTTTGATTTATTTTGGCTTTTGTATAGTGCATGGTAGTAGGCATGGGTCTAGTTTTAGTCTTCAGTATATGGAAGCCAATTTTTCATGTACCATTTATTGAAGAGGTTCTATTTCTTCCAGCTAACATATTTGGCCCCTTTGTCAATGGTAAAGTGACCACTTTGTCAGCATTGTGTGTTTATAGTTGTGTCTGCAACATCTAAGCTGTCCTATTGATCCTCAGTCCTTTTTTTGCCAGTAGCATGCTGATTCTATTATAGTAATTTTGTAGTATAATTTCAAGTCAGGCATTGCTTTTGTTGGCCATGATTGCTTTCACTAGTTTCAGTCTCTTTTATTTCTAAATGAATTTTCTGAATGTTTTTCTAGATCCATGAGGCATGCTAATAGTATTCTGACCAGAACTGTATTAAATATTTATATGTCTGTTTTCACAATGTTCATTCTTCTTCTTTTTGAGCAAGGGTTATCTTTGCACGTACTGATATCCTCTTGTGTCTCCTTTTTCGGAACAGTGTAATCAATGTATAGAGTTTTTACTTTGTTATGTTGATCCCTAAATTCCTAAGTGTTTCATTTTTTCATTGTATTGTAAAGGATGTGGTTTCTCTATTTTTTTTTTTCTCTCAGTGAGTTTGTTGTTTGTATACAGGAATGCTATTAATTTTTGAGTGTTGACTTAATGTTCAGCCATGCTATTTCACTTGCTTATTAAGTCTAAATGTTCTTTGGTGGAGTTTTTTTGTTTTGTCTTTTTTATGTCTTCTATGTAAGTATTAAGTCAACTGTAAATAATGATAATTTAACTCCTTCCTTTCTTATCTTTATTTCTTTTATTTCTGTCCCTCTTGTCTCATTTCTTTGACTAATGTTTCCACAACTCTATTGAACTGGGTTGGTGATAGTGGACATCTTCATCTTGTTCCTGATTTTAGAATGAAAAGCTTTCAGTTCCTGTCCATTTAGTATAATGTTGGCTATTGATTTGCCATAGATGGCTTTCATAAGAGTGAGGTACAGAAAAGCATCTATTCTGATTATTCTGATTTTCTGTAAGTTTTTTTTTTTTTTTTTTTTTATCATGAATGAGTATTGGACTTTGTCAAAAGCTTTTCCTCATTTATTGAGATGATCATGTGATTTTTGTCTCTGGTTCTGTTGGCATGGCAAACATATGTTGAAATATCCCTGCATTTTTGGAATGAATCCCACTTGATCATAATGTATAAACTTCCTGATAACTTTCTGCATTCCATTTACTAATATTTTGTTGACTATTTTAAATTTATGTCACTATAGATTGGCTTGTGGGTTTTTTTTTTTTTTTAATCTTTGTGTGATTTTGGTGTCAGAGTAATACCTACCTCTAGGAATGAGTTGAGGAGACTTGCTATTCTTGCAATTCCATTAAAGATTTTGAGGAGTATTAACATTTAATTTCGAAATTTCATGTGGAGTTCATCTGTGAATCTATGAAGACCTGGGCTTTTCTTCATTGGGTCATTTTTAGTTACATTTTTAATTTCATTGGCTGATATTGGGTTATTCAGAATTTTTATGTTTTCTTCATTCAGATTTGATAATTCATACATTTCTAGGAATCTGTCCATTTTTTTTTTCTGTGTGAGTAATTTTTTTGAAATAGATGGTGATGATCTTCTGAATTTCTATAGGGCTTTTAATGATCTCACCTTTTTCATTCCTAATTGTATGAATTTGAGGTTTTCTTTCCATTTTTTAAAATAAGATTGGCCAAGGCTTTATCGATTTCATTTATTTTTTTAAAGAAGGAATTCTTCTATTCACTAATTCTTTGTATTTGTATTTCAATTACATTAATTTTTACTCTGCTATTTGTAATTTCTTCCTTTATTCAGGCTTGACTTGCTCTTCTTTTTTTTGAAGGCTGGAGGTATAGTATAAGGTTCATTTGTGCTCATTCTGTTTTCCTGATGTGAGGATTCACTGCTATAAATTTTCCTCTCGGGACTCATTTGAGTTAATGCCGCAGGTTCTGGTAAGTTGTACCTGCATTTTCATTTGACTATATAAACTGGTTAATTTCTTCCTTTATTTCATCTCTGATCTCTTGGTTGTTGAAGGGGGTGTTATTTAATTTTCATGTGTTTATGTGGTTTTTGCAATTTCTTTTGTCAATAACTTCTGTTTCATTGCACTATTTTCAGATAAGCATGGAATAATGTAAATTCCTTTGCATTTACTTAAACATTTTTCCATGGGCTAATATGTGGTCTTTTTAAGCTACATTCCATGCACAGCTAAACAAATGTATATTATGATGTTGTTGGGTGGAACATTCTGTAAAGTTCTACTAAGTCTATTTATTTGCAAGTTTGGTTCAATTCTATGAGATCTTTTGTCTAGTTGATCTAGGTTTTTGTGACAATGGAGTGTTAAGGTCCCCTGTTGTAACTATATTATTCCTTGTTTGATTTTTTTCATGTCTATTAGTATTTGCCTCATATAGTTGAATGCTCCTGTATCTGTTGAATATGTATTTATGATTGCTATTTCTTCCTCTTGAAGTTTTTCTATAACAAGTACGTAGGTATGTAGATTATTTAAAATAATAATTATTATAAAATCATCAAGATCTTAATTATTTTATATCTGTATGAATTTCTTTTTGAGTTTAATATGTTGCTTATATACAGCATATTTTGGGATCTTGCTTCTTGATTCACTCAACCAGTCTGTTTCTTTTGATTGGAGAATTTAGGCCATTTACATTGGTGGTTAAACTTACATGTATTGACTTGTCTTTATCACCTGATTTTGCCACTGTTGGCTTCCAGCTTTTTCCTTCTGTTTAATTGCTTTCCCTGCTTTGAAGTTTTTTTTGTTGTTGTTGGTATTGGAATTGGAGTCATTTTTATTTCTCTGTAGAATATCTTTCAGTACTTTTGTAGGATTGATTTGATGATCATGAGTTTTTTCAGTTGCTCTTTGTCATGAAAGTATCTTATTTCTCCATTAACTTTGAAAGACAGTTTTTCAGGGTATATCGATATAGTTTGGAAATTGTTTTCTTTCAGGACTTGAAGCTACTTCACTCTTCCTGATTTCAAGGTTTGTGGTGAGCAGCCTGCTATGATTCTGATGGACTTTCATTTATAGGTCATGTGTTTCTTTTCTCTTACAGTTTTTATTATTCTGTTCTTGTGTTGAACTTCTGGGATATTGATTATTTTATGTCTGAGTATAGATTTATTTTACTCATGGCTAGCTAGAGTTCTGCATTTCTCACTTAGCTGTATGCCAGTTTTTATTTTCACATTTTGAACATTTTCTGCTATTACTTCTGCAAATATTGTTTTAATGTCATTTGTGTTGACTTCTGATTTTTCACGGACACCTCTCAGTCTTATGTTGTTTTTCTTAGTGTTGTCTTACAGCTCTTAAACTTTTATTTCTTGACCCTTTGTTATTTTAAAGAGATCTTTCCTTTGGTAATCACTAGCTCTCATCTTGTCCTCAAGGTCTTAACGTCTTCAGTTTTGTTTAAGTGGTATTGCCAGCTTTCAATGGGATTTTTAATTTTCTGGGTGTTTGTCTGAATTTGTTGCCTGAGTTGTATTTCTTTCCTATTTTGATCCAGCATGATTTCCATCCTCTTACTGCCATCATCTATTTTTTAAATTTATCTCTATATTATATTTGCTTTTTAAATGTTGAAATAGTGTTTTTTACTTGAGAGGTTATTTCTGATATGATTTCCTCTGTAGACTCATGGATTTGTTTCTTAACTTTGGATGCTATCATTTCAGAAATTTCAGTTGTGTCAGACATTTTCCTCTATCTTGTCTTCTCCTGAACCTGTTCTGAATGGAATGGAAGTCTGAGATTTCATCTTGCTTCTGTGTCTTCTCATTTTCTAATTTTAAAAAATTGTGTGTTTATCCTTGTACATTTTTGTAGTAGGTAGCTGTATCACTTAGATGAAGTTTCTCTAGGAAAAAAGTCTGTTCCCCAGGGATATCTTGTATAAGAGGTTATTGCCCCATGTCTGTTTCAAGATCCTAACTTCACAGTTAATTAAGAGTGAGATTTTGAGATCTATTTGGTTCAATCCCCAGTTATTTTTGGCTGGGCTGTATTGAGGTGTTATGCCAGAGCTTCCAAATAATGTTACAGAAGGGGGGTCAATTGCTAACAACACATGCGACATCCTAGCTAAAGTAGTACAATTAGCAATAGCAGTAGCATCATGCACAGTTTAGAAATTGATAAACTGTGGTAGCTATTAAGTTTGTTCCTTAAACTACTGGAGAAAATCTATTATATAATAAAGCTAATTTTAAATTAGGAGCTTATATTTAGAGTGATTTACTTTGACAGAGTGGTTTTATTTTGTGGTAGGAACATTTAAGGAGGACAGTGGATAAAATAAAGATAACCAAAAAAAGTAGAAGCAAAGCTAGAGGAATGGACGATAATGCACCCATAGGAGACTAGAGCACAGGGTAGAAGAGAAAGAATGAAGGAGTAAGCAAGGGACTATCTGAACTCGGTCTCTGGGGCAAGGGATAGGATTATTTACAAGTGCTTGTATTTGTGGTTTGGTGGTTGGATCAATGTCTTGATCAATTCATACTATTTAACTTTCCTGGTCATGTCAAATTTGGGGAAAAACCACAAGTTTCACAGTGCCAGATCTGGTCAATAAGGCGGACAAGGAGACATCTAATGCTTTTATGAGTCTGGCTTTCTGTTGGATGGAACTCAGCAGCAGCATTCATAATATTATTTTTTATTACACCTTGTAAAGACACCCAGGAAAGACAACTTCCAGACATGCTATAGAAAATGCTAAGAATCCATAAGTGTGCTTAAATTGAAGCAGAATGTTTTGAGGAGGACTTATGGAAGTATCCTTTTTTTTTTTTTGAATTTTATTTTTTTCATGATTTAATATTTTTATTGTTTAAATTTAACAATTTAATTATACATTTTCATCAGTATATCTTTTGTGCTAATAATTTTTAAAAATTTATACACACACCATAGTTTTTGATCAGTCTTTGTATCTGGATTTTACTACTACCTGAAGGGGAGAAGTTAGCGGGTGAATGTTAGGCAACTGTCAAGCTGACTCAGTTTCCTTCCATTCTTTTTTTAAAATTTTATTTATTTGTTTGTTTGTTTATTTATTTATTTATTTATTTATTTATTGATACAGGGTCTCACTACACAGCTGAAACTTGTAGTGATGTTCCTATCTCAACCTCTGCACTAGGATTACAGGCATGTACCACTATGCCCAGTTTCAGTGACCAGCACAGCATGCCAGAGATTCCAGGGTCAGTGTGGCATGTGATACCAGGGATTGAACCTGGGTCTTTGTACTTTCCAGGCAGATATTTAGACCATGGAACTCTCTCCTCAGCCCTTGATTATTTCGAACCTGCGTTAAAATGCTAATTTTGAGGCAAAGATATTGATGGAGTTATGGTCACTTCCTATTTTAAAACTCTTTGAGTATTTCTTCATTTCCTAGAAAAGATGCACTACTATCAAGGTGATTTTCTTATTTCTGGAGTCACATACAATGATAGTTGTGAAAATGCTGCTTCACAAGCCAGCAAACACCTGAGCAAAGATATTGAAACTAAGGTAAATCAGAGATATATTTTATAAATTCTATACATTCATTGAATTGTGCATGATTGCTCTTTCTCCCTCTTTTCAACAGATGCTACATGAATCTCAAAACTCTAGTATATATAAAGAATATGTCAACTCTCAGGTCATCAAATATTTGTAAGTACATTTTCATTCTATCACATGGAAAAAAGAGTAAGCTCTGGTTAGGACAAAAACAAAGGAAGAGAGAGAGACAAAGATAGATGGAAAGAATGGAGAGAGATATAAAAGGGTAAAAGAAGAAAGGAAAATAAAAACAAAGCAAGAAAGGAAGAAAAGGTGTGAAGGAGGAAAGCAGGAGCGAAAAACGAAGGTAGAAGGAAAAAGAAAGAACAAAAGAAAAAGGGTTTTACAAACTACAATTATCACTGTATTTAGCAAATATCTGTTGAAAGCAAGAACTATTACATACAAATCAATAATTATTTCAGCAATGGAAAGAGAATAGTGAAGTTGATGGGGGGTTCAACCCTAGCTGATTCCTATGATGAAATAAAATTCTACCTTTAGAAATAGCCAATAGCACAACTTGATTATTTTGCTTCCCATAAGTAGATACCTCTTCATAGCTATTCATGCATATCTGTCTGCGACTTTCCTAAAATATCTGTCTATTAAGCAACTGCGATCCCTGTCACGGGTATAGAACAAAATATTACCTTAAAATAGCATTTATCCAAATGTGCCTTTGAAAAGTTCTAGGTCAGGGACAGTGCTGGTAAGAAGAGTATGATATGTGGAAGATACTTGATAAAATGCGCCAGCCTTTAAAATTTAATAATTGATTATTGTCAGAATTCTGAATTCTCAATAAAAATTGAAGTCCAGTTGACTAATAGGTCAAGCTACTTAATTACTTACAGATAAAAAACCTGAATAACTTTCCCGTTGATCATGATTACTAGAAAATAGAATTGCAGATTTTTAAAAATCGTGATTAATGTGGTTGTTGATTTGAAAGTCTTCCAAAGTAAATTCACCTCCCTTCCTAATAAATGAAAATGTTGCTGAAAATGCAGATTAACTAACCTTGTCTTCATGCTTCTGAATCCTTTCTCTGAGCCTTCTGTTGTACAGATCTTTTGGAGAGGTCCACATCTGCATAAGAAATTACAGAAATAAACTTAGAACTGGCTTTAAAAGAAATCTTTTATTTGATTATTTATTGGGTACAGTGTCTCACTTTGCAGCTCAGACTTACAGTCATCCCCCTGTCTCAGAGACGCTAGCACTGGGGTTACAGGTGTGCAGCACCACACCTGATTTGGGTGGCCAGCATGGTGTTTGAACCAGGGTTCTTGCACTTGTCAGGAAGATTCTTAGACCACCAAGCTATCTCCCCAACCCCTGGCTCTTGAATAGTTGCTAAAAGTTAAAGTTTTCCCTTAACTTTCTTATCCATGCTTTCATCAAATTATTATATGAGAGTAATGGTTTCTATTGTACTGTAATACACTTTAATGAGAGCAGTTTGTTGGCTAATGCTCATTTTCCACATGTACTTGAAATATTCTTGGAAATAGCCTATATATCCATTAATGGATGAATGGATGAAGAACATGTATTTGTATATAACAAAATACTCATCTTTCATAAGAAAAGATACACTTGAGTCATTTGTAGGAAAATGTCTGTTCCTTGGATGATAATGTTAACTGAAATGAATCAGACACAAAGTGTTAGACATCTCTTGATTTTTCTCATCTGAGAAATCCAAAATATAAATAAAGAAAAGAATTAAATATAGGTAGCAGAGTCGAGAGATCTTTTTCAAGTGGAAAAGAGAACATGAATATGGGGAATGGAGGGAACTGACAAAATGAAAATAAAAATTTCAAATAAAACTTTTCAAATCTATATTTTACTGGGGATTGAACTCAGGACCTTTCAATTACTAGGCATGCACTTATTCGACTGAGCTATCACCCTGGCCCGTAGAAGATTTTCAGGAATTTTTGTACTTTATGTGTACAGGAACAATATCAACACGCTATCCCTTAAGATGTACAAAGGAATATAATAATAATTTGTGGAAAAATTAAGGTGAACAGAAAATCAAGAAGTATCACATTAGAACATTTCTTTATTCCTAGGCCTGATAAGAATGGGTCAAAAGTACAGTTACTGCTGGGGCTCAAGTTTCCTCCAGTGAAGAGGGGTGGCCTAGGGAAGAAAGTCAAAGCTGTGCTGCAGCAGATGTTGACAGAAAACATGGCATCCTGGGCTGCAGCTCCCACTTCCGTTAAACTTTCAGGTATTTCATTTAGTAACAATTTTTCCCAATTACTTAAGTTTCTTAACTATTCACAATTGTACTATTTATTTTCTTTTTGTGCAGGACGGGGATTGAACTCAGAACCTTGCACTTGCCAGGGAAGTACTTATTCCTCCCGGCTCCAATTATTCAACAAAAAGTAGTAGAAAAAAAAAAATAAATTAAGAGTTTTAGGAATTTTCAAGGGTAGCTTTTCATCCTTATAAAGAATAAAGAGAACTATCACTGGGACAGACCTCCAAAGATTCAGCTTTTTACCTTATTGCATATTTTAATGCAGTAATCATAAACCTGAGAGCTTTGTGTGCACTTTATCCCCACTCTTTTTTTGTGCCACTTGGTGAATATGTAAAGAAAAACAAAAACATAACAAGTGACAATGAAGGAGGTGGATAATGAACACATAAAGTGGTAGATATGGTTAATATTGTGCATACTTCAGTGAGAAATATTATTTATTTCCTTAGATTAGAGCTAATGTCTTGATGTCATCTTATTAATCTATGGATTTTTATACTTTCATAAATCAATAAGACTAACTTTGAAATGCTCACCAACAACTGTAAGTTTGAAGATTTATTGTTCACTTAATATATAAATATACAAATGCCCACATACTTTTCTGAAAAGAACTTTGAAATGCCTCATGTTGGTACTCTTTCACAGTTACTGAATATGAATTGGAAAGCAAAATCCCTGAAATACAGACAGGATTTGGAGGCATATTTATTTATATCAGAGGGCTTGTGCTCTCTTGTGCTCTAGGGCTTACATTGGATAGGCAAGTAGCAAGTACAGAGGCAGAAGAGCTTGCTAGTTGGGGAATGGTTTATACAATGTGCATCATAGTGACAAGCCATTTCTAAGAGACAGGAGCAACCTGGACAGGAATAGGAACAATTACTTTGGCAACTAACAAACTGAAGTATACTGGTGGAATGGAGGCATTTTCAGCCACATTTCTGCCTTCTTTTGGTTTCCCTGGTAAATCTTTGCTAGGCATATTATATGTGATCTGAGACAAAGTCCAATTAGAAGCAGTACCATTAGGACTGTCAGTGGTCCTAGACAGTGTGCCCAATATTGTCTATTAGTTTTTCCCCTAAGTTATTTTTAGGAAGACATAATTTTGGCCTATCTGTTCTGTAATATTACTCCAGCAAGATTATGATGCTGTTAACCAGATTATGAGAGTGTCCAATATGTCTTGAACACTCACCAAATCTTGGTTAAGTGCTTGACTGATTGTTCTTAGAACAACTGCCACACAGTTTAATGTGAAAAGAAACAGCTGGCCAGGAGTGGGAGAGCAAGAACTGTGATAAGCAGAATCTAGGACAGTTAACAAAACCCTAGCTGGCAGAGGGTCAGGGAATCAATGACTGAGGTAAACAGGCTGAAAAGAAACAAAAATAAAGGGGAATAACTATGGAGCAATGCTACGAATTGTCCTCAGACTTCAGCTATGCATGGACTTATCATCCAGAGCGACCAGAGCAGGGCTTTGAGTGCGCTGTCTCTTTACAGTGCGCCTTGGAGGAGGTTTCCAGGGACTGTAAGGCTGGATTTCTGAAACAAATATATACAAATATAGCTGGTTTTTCAACTGGTTACTATTTCTGTAGATTTCTGTCATATTTCTGTGTAATCTGTCTATACATCTTTAAATGGGGAGAGTCCACTGCAATACATGAGGTCAGGGCCAGCGGCACAGACACTGAAGCCTGACCTTGCTGCAGGGGTATGGGTGTCAGCACTGTGAGTTGAGCTTATGGAGCGAACAGTGAGTGAGCTCTGGCTCTGACCTTCCAGGGATAATGGGTAGAGATTTTCTGGTTGGAATCGATGTTTCAGTCAATTGAATCCCCAGAGGGGCTTAGGCCTCTGGACAAGATTATTTTGCATCATTGGTGGCAAGTTTCTAAACAACAGTAGGTAATAATTTGTTACACAGGTCATCCCTACAGGAGAGTTTGGCCAGTATTTTATAAATGCCAGAAACTCAAAGAAATTTGCAGAATTTCATCCTTGTAGTCAGTTTCTGCCTGATATTATAACAGAGCTTTCATGTCTTTCTAGCAGGCAACTTGAGTATGATCAATTATAAGTGCAGTAAAGAGGAAACAAGTTTTTGAAGTTCTGGGAATTTGAGCTCATGTCAGTTGTCTTTTTAGTGCAGAACTAGGGTATATGTGAAAAGAAATTGACTAACAATAGCCAACCAAAGGCTGAAGAAGGCGTTCTTTATAACCACACAGGTATACCAGCAGGCTGTGGGTGGCACAAAACTGAGACAATGTATGTAGAGGGCAATCAAGGTGGCACTGGCAGCTTAATTGTCTTTAGAGGCAGGAAAAGTGTATTTCAGCAGTGTGACAGTCTGTAAACATTTTGAAGTTTTGACACCTCTGGATGTGAAATTTAATTTCTAGCCAATTCTCTGTGGCATATGATACGGGTGTGTGTGTGTGTGGTGTGGGAGTTGCCCCAGGGTAGAGTTTATAGTGACAGAATTGTGGATCTGGAAAGGACAGAGAAATGGGCTATCTCAAAGAAGATAAATCTATTTTCAGAGCCTCCCTAACAATATCAGGAGAGTTTCTAAACCCTTGCGGCAACTGAGTTCATGATTTGGGAACCACAGAATATAAGGTAATAGTTGCATTGATGATGGCATGAGCATCTTGCCCAAGGAGATTAACAGTCTATCAGGATACAGTGTACACAAAATACAGTGGCAAACAGAAACACAAAAATAAAGCCCAGGATTTGGAGACATGTTTGTGTATGTCCATAGGCACTGATTAGAACCATTCTCAAAATATCAGACCTAAATCTCTGGTGTTCTAGGGCTTATATTTATTAAGCAGGCAGGAAGTACACAGGCAGAATGGCATATCAGTTGGGAACTGGTTTATACAATGTTCATCACAGTGACCAGCTATGGATCACACTGAGCAGCCATCTCTAAGAGACAGCAGTAGCTAGAACAGGAACTGGAAGTATTACCCAGGCAATTAACCAGTATAAGAATACTGGCTGGATAGGGGGAGCTTTCAGCCACACACAGAGAAAAAAAAAATCACTTTTGAAAAACACTAAACTATGAATTCTAACATTTGTAAGGGTGTGTCCAGAGGAATAGCATGAGAACTGATGAAGTTAAAGTAAAATTTAAAAAGACCAAGGGGCGGGGGGAGAACAACACTTATGGCAAAAAGAAAACACAATGTCAAATAACTTCACCGCAGATAAAAACAATTCTATAGTTTAAAAGTTAATTCTTTTGGGGCATCATATTTCCCACGAGATATAGTCATTAACTCAGTGAATTATATATATATATATATATATATATATATATATATATATATAAAACATTGAGGATCTACATGGTGTCTGCCAAGTGTACTACATATATCACCAACCAATGGCCTTTCATGAAGCTGTCTGCGCTTTCAAGAATTTATCAATCTTCTACGGTAGAGGAGAAGCTTAAATTTTAACAAATAGGAACAAGAAAAGGAAACAGAAAAGGTACTTGAGGTTGGAAAAGAGAGTCAGTCTCCCAGCCAAGAAAAGGGCACTAGGAAATAGGAAAGCAACAGAATATACCAAGATAAGGTGAACAACCACTGATAGGACTCAAATAATGGTTAAAGTACTATTTCTTATAAAGCATAATCAAAGATACCTGCTCTTCTAAACCCTGATTCTAGGCTGTGGGAGACCACTGGTCAACAGTATTACAGCTGGCAACCGGATCGTGAATGGTGAAAATGCCCCAGCAGGGGCCTGGCCATGGCAGGCCAGCCTACACTGGAAAGGCCGACACAGATGTAGGACTTCCCTGATTAGCAGCAGGTGGCTCTTATCTGCAGCTCACTGTTTTGTTGGGTAAGATCAAAAGTCTAGACTGAATGGAGGATAATGAGTGCAGGCCTACGTTGCATAACCTATAAGGATTAACCTAAATTGGTAAAAGAGCAGTAAGATAATGAGAAACTTACAGTAAACACAAAATTTAATGTTATCTGCAGAACTGAAAGAATTTACACTTGGGCAAGAAGGAGAAATTGCACAGAAGTAATTAACCTTGACCAAATAGCTACTTGAGTGTGACCCAAGTATTTTACAGATGTCACTCTATGTACTCCTGTCTTGGTTACTTTTCTCTTGTTGCTGAGATAAAACATAGGACTCCAAAATATAAGGAAATAGAAGGTTTATTTAGCTCATAGTTTGTGGAGGCTTCAGT
Source organism: Myocastor coypus (assembly GCA_004027025.1). Taxonomy (NCBI): domain Eukaryota; kingdom Metazoa; phylum Chordata; class Mammalia; order Rodentia; family Myocastoridae; genus Myocastor; species Myocastor coypus. The sequence continues at coordinate 11,473 of PVJA010028270.1, read as the reverse complement.
CCGCAATCAGCTGGCTCCAAAGGTGGTATGGAGAGGGGCAACTGTTCAAGGCAGAAGAAGCAAAAGTGCGGGAGCAAGCCTCTTTTCCTCCTTTATGCTGTTTGCAGGCTCCCTGACCATGGGATCTCCACACCCTTCCATGGCACAGGCTCAGGATGCTTAGGAAGCAAAGACCCTCAGCACCCTGCTAAGTCACTTAGTTAAGCTTCTAAACTTCTCAGTTTTCAAGCTGATACACTGTATGCCACCATTATAGCTCCTAGCCATAATTCTGGATGGCATAATTTAATCAGTTTATTCTTTTTTTGCTAGTATACATTTGAAATACACACTGCTTACAACTCCTGTGTAGAGTTGGTACATTTATATAATCCATCTTAATTCTACTTGTAATCCCCTTTCCTTAAAATTAATTTTCCTCTTGTACCATCCTTACTTCATTTTTTCTGTGGCTAGTTTTTAAGTTTATTGTTTATCTTTCATGTATCTGTATACTTACTGTATTTTCTTGTCATCGATCTCTACTTTCATTCTATTATGATCTGATAATGTGCAGATTATACTTTTAAATTCTCTTTCATTTACCTAAGCTGATTTTTAAAAAATTTTTATTTATTTATTTTTTTCTTGTTTCAGAACCTTTGTTTGTTTATTCACTCATTTTTATGGCTGGCTCAGCCCGGCCCCGAGGGCAGGGCTGGCACAGCATATGGTGCCGGGGATCGAACCACGGTCCCTGAAGCTGCCCAAGCTTTCCCAAGCAGGTGCTCTAGACCACTGAGCCATCCCGCCGGGCCCCCCTAAGCTGATTTTATTGGCTGGTATAACTTTATGTGAGCTATTTTATAAAATGTTCATGTGTTACTGAGAAGACTTTTATTCTGATTTTTTTTTTTTTTTTTTTTTTTGGTCTTTTTGAGACAGGGTCTCGCTATGCAGTTGAGGCTGGCCTTGAGCTCACTTTTGTAGCCCAGGCTGGTCTCGAACTCGCACCAATCCTCCTGCCTCAGCCTCCCGAGTGCTGGGATTACAGGCGTGAGCCACCACGGCCAGCTTTATTCTGTTGTTGAGTGAAGCATTATACATACTTAGTAAGTCCATTTGTTTAAAGTTATATTCAATTTCCTTTTTTTTTTTTTTTGTTACTTTTGTATAGTTTATCTGTCTGTTTGTGACAGTAGGGTACTGATGTCTCCTACAATAATTGTGTTTGTTTTATCTGATCTTTTATGTTTAGCAGCACTTGTTTCATAAAGTTGTGGCTATGTGTTAATTTTTTTTTTTCCTGTGGTACTGGGTTCAAACCCATGACCTTGCACTTGCCAGGCAGGCATTTGTGCCATAGAGCTATCATCCCAGCCCCTATGTGTTAATAATTGTCATCTCTTCCTTTTGGATTGTTCCTTTAACCAGTGTGTAGTGATATTCTTTGCCTCATCATCAGTTTGCCTTCTACTTTGTCTGAATGTAGGGTGGCTATTCCTGCTTGTATTAGGGTTCTCATTGCACGCAATATTGTTTGCCATCCTTTGATTTTTAATGCACTGATTTCTTTTGGAGTTAACCATGTTTCTTATATACAGACTACTGCTGGATTTTGTTTCTTTTCGATTCAATTTAACTGTTCATCCTATGTGGTACATTCATTGTATTAGACCTTTCGTTGCAGTTGGCTTCATTATCCTTTTCTAGGATAGCCTTCAGAATTTTTTTGGAGTGCTAGTCTTCTGGTTCTGAATTTGTTTAGGTGCTCTTTATCACAACAATGTTTTGTTTTCCCATCAATGTTGGAGGATAGTATTTCAGGATATATCAGGCTGGATTGAAAATTATTTTCTTTTAGGGTTTGACACACTTCCTCTCAAGCTTGCCTCACCTGTGAAGCTAGTGTTAAAAGTCTACTACAATTCTACTGGGTACAGTTGCAGAAGTGACTCATCTTTTTTCTATTGCTTTGGTGATTCTGTTCTTATATTGGACTTATGAGACTTTGACTACATTGTGTTGTGAAGAGGTTCTTTTCTGAACTTGACTGTGGAGCCTTGTATATTTCATTTGTGTGTAAATTTAATTCTTTGTTCTTATTTGGAAAGATTTCTGCTATCATCTCAGTAAAAAGGATTTTTATGCCATTCGTGCTGTCTTCAAAATTTCACAATTCCAGTTAACTTTAGATTAGTGTCCATTTCATTGTTTAGAAGTGGCTGAATCTACTTTTAGCTGTTTCTTGTTGTTTTTAAGGTAGGTCATTAACTGGTTGCCAAAAACAACCCTGTCTTCTTGTTCTGACACCTGTGTAGATGTTGATTCTTTCTGCTGTCCATGCCTTTAGTGACATTTTTTTTTTCAGGACTGGAGTTTAAATTCACAACCTTCCACTTGCCAGGCAAGTACTTGTGCCACATAGCTATCTCCCCAGCTCTGTCCATGCTTTTAATAAAATTTCTAATCTTATGAATTTGTGTTTGGAACCTTTGTGTGGGCTCTTATTCTTTTCTATGTTGGTTTCACATGTTTTTATTTAGCTCTTTTATTTTTCATTAATGTCTTTTCTATACTCATTGATGATTTTATTTACTTGGCCCAATGTCTTATCATTTATATCTCCTGTGACCTATCAAATATCTTGTTGATCTGGCCTGATATCAGCCCTGACTTCATTCCCAATAATGTAGGTGTTGGCCATTTGGTTTTCTCCTCATTGATGTCCCTTTGGTCAAGTTTAGGGGAGCTGGGAGATTTTGGAGGCATTTGTAGGATTGTCTTCTCATGCTTCTATTTTTGCTTGAGGCTTGGCAAATGACTGTAGTGGAAAGTTCTGTCTCTACCATAGACAGCTTTGTAATTATCATGTACTAATCAAGTGTCCTCTGGAAATTGCTAACCTTTGGCCTTTGCCTATGCAATGTGGTTCAACCACCTCATATTTGGGATGGGATTTGTAGCATATTAGACTTAGCACTCAAGAATGGGCCACAGCATTGTTAATGACCCTCAGACACTGACAGAATCAGACACTGGCATCCTGAGAGAATCAACTAACAAAAATACTTATGTCACCGTGGTTACAGTAAATAAAGTCATCATCAAAAATAGTTTCAGATACAAAACTAAGTATTAATAAACCCTAAGGGCCACACTTTATCAAAGAGATCTATAATTATAGTCTGAGTTATAGTGTTAATGCTAAAATGAACCAAATATTGACCTACTATTGACCTAAAATAAATATCTAGTAAACAAAACAATTTCATCTCTATTGGTCAATAGAGAACAGTATTCTATACGACAGTAATGTTAACGAAGTATGTAGGGATTCATAAAGCTTAGTTATTATAATAGTAAAGCCACAGGATGGAGAACTAGGCAATGATATAAAGCAAAATGTGAGAAATTAATGTTATATGAAATGACAGATAAAAGTGAGATGGTATCTTATTAAGAAGTAAAAAGGAAATAGTGTTAGAGATTAGTCAAAGGAATAAAAAAAAAGAAGATAAAGAAGAAAAAAAACAAAATATGTGAAATTCAAAGGGTAAAAGGAAGAAGAAAAACTTGAAAGGGAAAAGAAAAAAACTGAAAAAGGAAAGAAAAAGTAGAGCAAAAAACCCTTAAATCCCATAAAACCTAATGAAGGAAAGTGAAAAATAATAAAAACTAGAAAAACAAGAAACGTGTGAGTCAGAGAAAAATATTTCTTTGTTTTTGAATGAGTGATTTCTGTCAATGATCTGCAGTCTTGGAAGCCAGTCATAATTTTCCATGCTAGCTTTTAGGGCCTGTAATATTTGAGATGTTCTCCACACCACACTGGAGGCCTCTGTTTGCTCTAGATTGGTTGCAACATAAACCAAGGGGTGTCTACTCTCACTGACTCCAATTGGTGGTTGGGAGAGGCCCCAGTCCACTGGGCTCTGATGAATGCAAACCACAGGATCAAGAGCTCCAGTGACTGCTGGGCCTCATGTCTACAGTCAGTGGGTTTTGTTGCTCCTTTCTCTTCCCAGGAGTTATCCTCACCCCAGATAGTGTTGTTTGAATTCTCCTCACCTCTGGGGTCCCATGCTAAGGGGAAGCAAAGTGTGGAGCCAGCCTGGTGTTGACACGTGATCTCATCCTTTCATTGCAGCAGTGATGGGGGAGCATCTTGGTTGGGTCTTGCCTGTATGGGAGAGAAGGACACTGTGGGTCTGGAGGAGGGAGGCCCTGGGTCTGGTGCAGACCTGCCTGCCCACATCAGGGAAGGGCAACACCTAATTTAATCAATCTAAAGATGAAAACCTAGCATTTAGAAAATGTGATCATCTTTGCTTGGTTGATACATAGCTTTTAAATAACAGAACTCAAATACAAATGCAGGTATGTTTCATTTTGGTCACCAGGTGCTTTTTCTCTCTTCCAATCTAGGGATTTTTTTTTTTTTTTTTGAGACAGGGTCTTGCTATGTAGTTCAGGCTGGCCTTGAACTCACTTTTGTAGCCCAGGCTGGTCTCGAACTTGCACCGATCCTCCTGCCTCAGCCTCCTAAGTGCTAGGATTACAGGTGTGCGCCACCACACCCAGCTTCAATCTAGGGATTTTTAATCTAGTCTAAAAATATGTCCTATATTAAAAGTACAAAGCAGTACAAAGCACAAACTTACGTATGTGATATTTGTGTGGTAAATACACATACATAATTGATAGTAAATCCTAAAGATATTTGAAGAAAGATAACAAAGTGTAGTATGAAGATGCAGGATTTGACTTGAATCCTAAAGATAATATTTGATTGATAAGATGGGTGGATGAAAAAGAATAACATGCATTCATGGTTGGGAAAACGTCTTTGTTATTGTGTGAAGGTGGGACAATGTTATCTGTACTCCTCCAACAATGAAGAGCAGCTTGCTATGAAGACCTTGTCACTTTGTCAAAAAGAACTTTCAAAAATATATTTAGAGAACTTAATTACATTAGTTGTGAACAACTCTAAATAGCAAAGATCTTAGGTATATTTTACAAAGCAAATTCATAAAATGTGTCATACTGAAGTGATTTTTAAAAATCACTTACCAACATAAACCACCTTAGAATTTAAGATTCTTAAACAACTATCTCACGACAATTTTTCATTATAAATTCCTAGAAGTGTACCCTGAAATGATTTTAGAGAAATAAAGTATAACAGGCAGTTTTCAGAACATGGAGTCACTGACATTTTGAAATTGGAAGACACAACACACAGATCTTAAAATCTTTAGAAAAGAATCCTAGAGGCTTCCTCATCGACACTTAAATACAAGTGAGGATAATTAAACAGGATGTTAGGACCTAAGTTCAGAAAGAGTCTCAGTGAGGAATTTGAGTCATTGGTTAGGGAACGAAGATTCTGAGACAGAGCTGAAATATTTTTATGTCTGCAGAAGGTTCCCTGAACCCTGGGTGTATGGCAGTTAGACTAATTCTAGATCCATCCACTTAGAGAACTGAGGATGTTCAAACAATTCTTGCCCAGGCCAAAGGCTGAGAGCCTGGATGCAGCTGACTTAGTAGAGAGAAGCTGGTGACCCTCTGTGGGACCATCCATAGAAAGCTGATGGGTTTAGCACTGTTTTTATGTGCTGCAACATTTATGACATCTCCATGTCATGGACAATTTTATACATGAAAATTTAAATGTTTACAGTGTTGTCTGAATGTCTTTAAGTTGAATTGCATCCTCTAGGAAATATAATTCAAAATACTGGACTGTCAACTTTGGAACTGCAATAAATGAACCATATATGACAAGAAATGTCAACAATATTATTCTTCATGAAAATTATAGCAGTTCACAGCATCAAAATGATATTGCCCTTGTGCAGCTGGATAAAGAAGTTTCTTTTACAGAGTATATTCACAGGATTTGTCTTCCTGAAGCCAAAATGGAGCTCTCAGAAAACGACAGCATTGTTGTTACAGGATGGAGAGCCCTTTCTACAGATGGTAAGGTTTCTTTACAAAGGGTAATGCCTCATTGGAATAATTAAACAACATACCCATCACTCATTCATGCAATTAATTAATTGGTAAGTATTTTGAACAGAAAGCCAAAGCAGGACTTAAAGCATGGCATGTTATTGTCTTCAAGTTCTAAAATCTGAATTCTGTGAAATTTGAGTTGAAATACTGAAATTACGTGAGAAGTAACCAGTTATAACATTACTCTGAAAGAAACTAATGTAATCTAGGACTATCATAGCTCTTGGTGACTTACATGAATTTGATTTATGCTATGTCTTTTTTTTATGTATTTAGTACAGAGTCTACAGGGTCTCACTATGTAGATTCAACTTGTAGTGATACTTCCGTTTACAGTCTCCCAAGTGCTGGGATTACAGGTGTGTGTCACCATGCCCAGTCTCAATGGCCATCTCAACGTGCCCTGGGGTTGGAGCCATTGAACTCCTGGCCCCTATGCTATGTGTTCTTTATCTCAACAAGACTAAAATCCTTATACTAAACATTTATTATCTGTAGGTGCCCTTCCAGTGGTGCTTCAACAAGCTTTTTTGAAGATTATTGACAACAAAATTTGCAATGCCCCATATGTATTGCCTGGCTTAGTGAGTGATGACATGCTGTGTGCTGGATATATGTCAAGAGAGGATGATGCCTGCCAGGTACATCCAGCTACATTACTCAATAATTTCTCCCTAAATGACATCTAGCTGGAAATTGTTATCAAAAACAAATATTCTCTGTGTTAATTTTCACATAACTGATCTTTATTTACTCTGTTTCTGACCCTATTTTTGTGTTAGACTCCAGCCTAGATACTAGGAATGGAGTAGTGGTTGCAGTTCCTACCTTCATGCTTTTTGGTGCCAATTAGAAAGTCAATGTGATCTGATTTTCTATGGAAATCAGAAAGAAAGGGCAACCTGTAGACCTAGAATATAGACTCCTCTTTCTCTGGAGATTTGGTACAGAGCCGGTATGGTGACATCCCCAACCCTAGAGTCTTCCTCATGGACACCTAAGTGCAGTGCAGTGCTCACAGAAACCAAATCACCTTCTCCTTATTTGAGGGTAAACTCTATCTAAACCAAGTTCACTTTACCCAATCCCACATTTGGTAACTATGGGTAACATTGTGTGGTTTGTAACTCCCCTGAATTTTCCTTAAATCCAAGAGTTACAGAATTCTAAGCCCAAAAGTATTGAATTGATTTTAGTATCCAGGGAATATTGGTAACTACAGAGAAGAAATGAAAAAAAAATTTTAATGAAACAAGAAATAAGCTTGTTTTCTTCTTCTAGAATGACTCTGGTGGACCACTCGCTTATCCTGACTCCAGAAATATCTGGCACCTGGTTGGAATAGTAAGCTGGGGTCAAGGGTGTGGAAGGAAGAACAAGCCAGGTGTCTATACACGAGTGACTTCTTATTGCAAGTGGATCACATCCAAGACTGGACTCTGAAGGAGAAGTAACTATCAACTGAATTCAATAGCCACGAAGTGTCACCTTATCTGTCACTTCAATATCTTTTTCTTTAGATTAATGGTGGAAGGGTAGTTTGGATCTTTTGTCATGTAACAAGATGTTAATATCTTTCTCAGTATCTAACTGTACCTAAAACATCTTCATTTATTTAATGTTTTTGAGATTTGTATTTTATGAAAAAATTAAACTACCTAATTACCAAATAGAAGACAGGAAGAAAAGAAAGAAGACCAAAATGTTATTTTTATTAATGATGATAATTCTGATTTATCTTATTACTACACATAGAACAGACAGTGATAATTGAAATAAAATATACATTTTCTAAGTATGAGATAATTTTTTTTTTTTTTTTTTTTTGTCTTTTTCGAGACAGGGTCTCACTATGCAGTTCAGGCTGGCCTTGAGCTCACTTTTGTAGCCCAGGCTGGTCTTGAACTCGCACTGATCCTCCTGCCTCAGCCTCCCGAGTGCTGGGATTACAGGCGTGCGCCACCATGCCCGGCCCAGTATGAGATAATTTTGTTGTATAGGCAGAAGATATACTTTTTTCTGTAAGTTATAATTACATTTTGTTAAGCTGGAATGCTGAGAAAAATAATTTATACTTATATTTCTATTTATATATGAGATGGTTTGTGTACCTCATAAAATCATATGATCTTGGGCTAGAAAAGAGATATCAGAGGTTCATGAAATGTCACCTTATCTTTTACTTCAATATCTTTTTCTTTCAATTAATGGTGAATGGCTAGTTTGGATCTTTTTTCATATAACAAAATGTTAATATCTTTCTCCATAACTAATTGTACCTAAAGCATCTTCATTTATTTACTGCCAAGTCCTTCAGTTTCTAGCTCGAGTTGGAGATCAGAGAAGAGAATATATTTGCTTCAGTTACTATTTATGTGTGATAAATGAATTTACTTCCATTGAATTTAAAGTCAAAATTTGTGAGAAATTAAAGAATTACTTTTAAGTTGCAACTATTTAAGTAACTTTTTTCTTTAAATCCTTTTGTTACTTGTCCGCTCTTTCAGCAAAAGTCATGTGAAACCCTCAAGAACAGGGAACTGTTAACGTCTGTGCTAGTAGCTTGTCTTATGCCTGATTTCAATCTTTAAAAATAGTTTATCCTTTGTAGTTAATTTTCTGAAATCAAAAAGTAACTAAATATCTAAAGGAAGGTAAAATAAGCTACAAGTGCTTCTTCATTCCATTGCTTGTGGTGCTGCTCTTCTTTAAAGATGGGCTCACACGCCACCAAGGCCATAACTGGTGAGACAGGACAGTGTTTTCCTTCTGCCCAGATGTGCATATTTATTGAGCACCTACATATCCAGGAACCTTAAGATGTAGACTGTGTAGTTTTTCAAGTGTGCCACCTTTAGTGGTTAAAAATAGGCAATGAACATGTAAAAAGCTAATTTTGGATTGATATAAATGATACTAATGAAATAAAACACCAGGGAGTAGAAGAATACTTTAGAATAGACAGTTTAAATAACCTGTATGAGGAAGCACCAATTGAGATGGACCCACAGGACAAAAGACAAAATATAAAACTATCTAAGAAAGAAGAAATTCAAAGAAAGCACAATATGGCCTTGAGATAATCATGAGGAAGGTGAATAGATGGGGTGGGAAAAAGCCAGGGTGACTGACACTTGTTGTTGAGAGATGCTCAGAGAATAGGAAGAGGACAGCGGGAGCTAGTGCCAACAGGACTTTATCATCAGGGTAGTGACCTTGGATTTATATTCTAATTCCACTGGTGGTCCTGCAGTTTTCTAGGCAGAAGAAAAAGCAAGAAAATCAGATATACAAATAATGCTAAGCTTGGCCAAAGAGAGTGGGTTGAGTAGGAGGCTATGGCGTACTATGAGAAGCATAGAAACAGCAAGCTACTGCCACTGTCCAGTAAAAATGAACATATTTACCATTTTCCTTGTGCTGTGAGCTTATCTTTGTGAAATGATTAAAAGAATCTTTTTAAAATGAAATTCAAAGTTGGAAAAAAAAAAAGGATATGGTACTGCTGTGTCTTAGTTACTCTTCTCTCATTGCTGAGACAAACACTTGACACTCAAAATGAGGGAAGGAAACATTTATTTAGCTCACAGTTCCTGGAGGTTTCAGTCCATATTCAGCTGGCTCCAAAGCAGACTGGCACATGGCAGAGGGCAACCTTCCTTGGTGGCATACAGAGAGCAAGAGCGCTAGGAGAGCTAGCAGCTAACTTCTCTTCCTACCTTACATTGAAATGCAAGTCACCTGCCCCAGGGGAAGGGTTGCACCCATTTCCACAATAATCAATTCCAAATTCCAGAAGCAGCCCCATGACTGCATTAGGCTTTGGGGCGACACCTATGCACAAACCGTAACATGTTGTTTGGTTTTGGATGTACTGCAGGCTGTGCAAGTTTTCCTGTCTCTAGATAGTGAGTTCAGGAGTCATGGTCACCCTTGTTCATTCCTCCATTCACCATCCTGCCTGGAAAAACCATAACAGTGTTTATATCCAACTTAGCAACTTTTCTGTGTATGGTGGCTAGTATCTGAATAGTGACAGGTGAAAACATGCACCACACTGAACAGTCTGAACATCACGGTCTCAGCCCTAGTGAGATCCTTACTATTTCCCGAACATCTTTCTGCACTTCCTAGCCATGACTTGTTATTTTTCCTACATAAGCCATTTACTTCCTCTGCGAATAAGCTTGACTGTAAAATTTTATACACAGTGTTGGGGGTTAGCATAATTTTTGCATACATGTATAAAGCATGCATGGATCAAATTCAACATTCTTTTTCTACCTCATTATACACATACAGCCTTTTCAAAAATAATCAGGACTATATTCTTCTATGTGGCTCTGTTGTGTAAATATACCACATTTTCTTTACTGAATACTTAGCTTTGATTCATAGTCAAAATAAATTAAGTATGATTTATTGAGGTTTAGAGCTTAAACCTGTCCTGATGATTCTTAGGTTGGTTTATTTGCCAATCCAGGATCTTGGAGAAAACTTATACCTTGGGCTCTCCTAAAGCTAGGATTCATCACACTAAAGTTTGTATTTCACTGTGAGTGTGTGTGTGTGTGTGTGTGTGTGTGTGTGCACATGCACATCCATGTACATGTGTGCATGTGAGAATAAGCACTGTGAAAAGCTTACACTGTGGAACATTTGGTTATTCAGTGTTCTCTACATTTTCTCTTGTACAACATTCTTTACTTTTAATTAAAATCTCCACATGAGCTTTTTCTTTAGGAACATGTGAACCTTTACGAATGCCTTTGTGAAGCTTAACAAATTTTACTATTTAAAAGACCAGCAGTGGTCTACTGAGGCTGCCTTGGAGGAATGAATAAGAGTCAAATGTTAAAACTTCAGGAATTATATGAGCTAGTTATGAAACACACCAGTAGTTTAAAGTTAAATATGCAAAATACTCGAATCTCATCACATCTTAATTATTTTACTACATTTTGTTATTATGCTTTTAAAGTTATTTACCTCTATTGAATGTTAAATGATCTAAGATGGCAGGTCATTCCTCAGCAAACCATATTTAGTGATGTCCAGTTAGAAATTTGTGAAGTATTTACATTTACAACATGGAGATTAGTAAATACTCAAAATCAACTCCCATATGCTTGCTTCATGAATTGGTCATTAAACACTTTTACTACATAAATGAATGGAAATATTTCTCATTCATGGTTAAAAACATATTTACTAGATAATGTAAATAAAGACAAATTTCTATTTTGCGACATTGTAAGGTAGCTTTTGGCCATTGTGCCAGATTGCCAGATGTGTTGCTAAATCCATGATCTCTCTCTCTCTCTCTCTCTCTCTCTCTCTCTCTCTCTCTCTCTCTCTCTTCTCCTCTCCTCTCCTCTTCTCTCTCTCTGCTCTCCTCTCCTCTCTCTCTCTGTTCTCCTCTCCTCTCTCTCTGTTCTCCTCTCCTCTCTCTCTGTTCTCCTCTCCTCTC
>PVJA010028269.1:0-27638 GCA_004027025.1 Myocastor coypus | reverse complement strand
GCCACCACGCCCGGCCGCCCTCCTGTAATCTGACAGCATTCTTTAAAACTGAGGTAAGATGCACACAGCAGATAGTTTCACAGGCAGGAGCACTGTCTTTCAGTCCCACCGAGAGCCTTCCGTGGTTGCCTAATGGTCGCCACCGTCCACCCCCAGAGCTCTTTATCTTGCACAACTCCAGCTCTCTAGCCATTGAGTAACCCTCCCTCCCTTCCTCCTGCCACAGCAGCCTGTGTGGTTACAGCTTTTATAAAATCTCAACAGAAAAATGGAACTGACCATTTACAATGGCAATGACCAAATTCATTTTTTTTTTCATCCATAAAATTTAAATCAGTCTTAGTTACTCTTCTGTCATTGCTGGGACAAACACCCAACATGCAAGCTTAGGGGAGGAAAGGTTTATTTAGCTCACAGTTACTGGAGGTTTCAAGACCCCTTCTCTGCTTTATAGGGTCTAGAGGAAAGGCTGGGGCGCTGCTCTTAGCCATGCCTCCCCAAGCCCCACCCACGAGCAAGGCACTTGACAGGCCCGTGATTTACATGAAACTTTGGGGGAACAACTAGATACAAACCACAACAATCGCCAAATATCCCAGCCCTCTTGTTACCTCCTGTCAACTTTTTTGCATCTCTAACTATAGTCATCCATTTGTGGAGCAGGTCAGACACACTGACCATGTCTTCCTGTTTAGAAGTATTGAACATAAAATGAAAAAAAGTATCAAAGTGATGTCACTATTATTCTAGGTAGAAAGTTTCTCCCAAGACACAAAATAAATGAAAGTGAATTAAAGAGCAGATGCCCCTAGACAAAGTAATAAAAAGGGCATTATGTCACTAAGGACTAAATTTTCTTAAACTTTGTCTCACACTGCCAGCAATCAAAGCTCTGTAGAAAAAAGGAGTCATGCAAAATTGATTTATACCATGAAAAAACTCAAAAACAGAAACAAAAACTGTTTGCCAAGCCTAAGTGACCATGTCCAGAGGGTAATACAGGAAAATAAAAGTGAGCTCCTGCACCTTAAATGGTACTCAGGATTGTGACACAAGGAATCACACCCCTACTATCCCAGTGCCCTGAGTACAGGTTTTGTCCAATCATGTGCAGGGCACTTCAAGAGTTCCCTTCTCCTAGAAGGGTGTGTAAATGTTCATAAAGACTGAAAAAGTAGACAGATGAAAAAAATAGCATTGTAGGTCTATATGGTTGGGATCTGCTGTAGGCAGAGTGGTAGAATTAGCCAGATGATTTTTAAATGTAAATATGCAAACTGCATATTTCTGTTGATGAATAGTAATCTATAGCATATATCAGATCATTTAAATCCAGAACATTTTTTTTTAATCCAGTGGTACTAAATAGCAATTTTTCAATATAGGAAAGGATTAAAATGAAAGGATAATATAACTCACTCCTCTGCTCAGTTAGTGATTCCTAATTGTCATGTCTCTGTTTAATTGTGCTCCTTTAAATGTCCCTTTGTTGTAATTCTTAGATCGGACACCAGAGAGGAAGAAACTACCCAACAGAGCAGGCCATCCCCTATAGAACTTTCCAGAAAGGGTCATGACAACCCCTGCTCATAAGAACTGTTCAGTTGGAGTCTGATCCCCCTGCTATCTGCATGACTAGGGCATACCCATGACATCTCTGAGTGTCCTCTTGTTTTTTACAAGGTGACAATGACAGAGCAGTTGGGAGCATTAGGTGAAGTGATACTCCAGGCTTTCCCTCCGTGTGCCATCCGGCTCCTGGCTTCTTAGCCCTAGTGACACCAGGGCCCATCTAACTCAGTTCCCTTCAGAACAGCCCAGTTTGATACATACACTAGAGGTCAGCAGACATTTTTTGTAAAGTTCCAGATAGTAAATATTTCTGGCTTTGTGGAGCTCTTTTACAAACAACCATTGTAGCCAAGGTAGTCATAAGGTACAAACAATCAGATGTAGCTGTGCTCTAGTATTTGCAGAGCAATCAGTGGAACAGATTTAGCCATGGACCATAGTTTGCCAAATCATGTATGAATGAAAGGTCCACCAGGCATGGTGATACTTGCCTATAATTCCAACCCTTAGCAGGTGGAGGCAGAAAGATTGCAAATTCTGCCCAGGCTGGGCAATTTAGTGAGCCCCTATCCTGAAATAACGTGAAATGGAAAGGTCTGGGATGTAGCTCCGTGGTAGAGCACCTGTAGGTTGGACTCCCAGTGCTGGGAAAGGTGGAAGGAAGGAAGGAAGGAAGGAAGGAAGGAAGGAAGGAAGGAAGGGTGGGAGGGAGGCGGGCAGGCAGGCAGGCAACTGCTTCTATGCAAAGGAATGTATAATAATTGCCATATATATATCTTCTGTCTTAGGAACCAGAATCACTGTCTTTAAATGCCCAAGGAATAGTTACAAAAACTGAATAAACATTAAGCCAAAAATACATTGTGATTAAATTAAAGATTACGAGACCAGTAAGGTAGCTCAGTGGACTAATTCCTCCTTTGGCAAGTGCAGGGATGGGGATTCGATCCCGGGTCCCACATGCGGTGCTGACCCCAACCCTGGGGTGTGCTAAGCTGGTGACTGAGTTCCGGCGTGGTGGCACACACCTGTAAATCGCAGTGCTGGGGAGACTGAAAACAGAAAGAGCATTATGAGTCCGAGCTGGGTAGTGGGACCCTGTACCAAATATATAGAATGAAAAAAAAAAAAAAAAGAAATTAACGATTGCATGAAGAGAAAGGGGTGGAAGGACATAAGGGAGCTTTCACTGATAACAAAGATCCTGCTGTCACCTCCACTGCCCCCAGGGAACTGGGTGTCACGGCTGGAGACCAGTCACCTTTTCTTTGCTTTCAGGTACGAAATCATGTTTTCTTGCTGGAGCGCGGACCCCTTGGACCGACCCACCTTCTCCGTGCTCAGGCTGCAGCTAGAAAAGCTCTCAGAGAGTTTGCCTGACTCGCAGGACCAAGCAGCCATCATCTACATGAACACCCCGCTGCCCCAAAGCTGTGACGGCCTGGCCGAGGGCCTGGCGCTCGCCCGGCTGGACATGAACATCGACCCCGACTCCATCATCGCCTCCTGCACAAGCGCTCCGGGGGCCGCCGTCAGTGTGGTCAAGGCGGAGGTCCACGAGAATAAGGCTCAGGAAGAAAGGTACATCCTGAACACGGGCAGCGAGGACTGGGACGACCAGGCTGCTGCCCCCTCGGCCTCCTCCACGCCCGCGGGAAAGAGCAGCATTTTGCCAGAGGACATACTGGGGCGGAACGGGGTCTCGTGGTCCCATCGGGACACGCTGCCCCTGGGGCGCACTTCCCCGGATGAACTTTTGTTTGCTGATGACTCCGCAGAGGAGTCAGAGGTCCTGATGTGAGGGGAGCAAAGAGACAAGGGCATGGCCGAGGCCGGCTGTCCTCCTGTCTGGGAGGATCCCTTCCTGCCTGATGTTTTCATGGGAACATCCTTTAAGGTATGGGAGATTGAGCCCAGGACTCTTTCTAAAACCGTATGCACAGCTCCTTTGATTATTTTTGAGAAAGGCGTTCTTTCTAAATTGCCCAGGCAGGACTTGAACTTGCAATCCTCCTGCCTCAGCTTCCCCAAGTTCTAGGATTACAAGTGGGCACCAACAAGCCCAGCTGCCTAAGGTTTTCTTGTACAGTATTTGTTTTCTGACCTAAGTGAACTCCCTGGCCGCAGAGCACCAACTTACCAAATAAGTCTTTACAAACAAATAACAGCACTGGTTGTGTCACTCAGTGGTAGAGCACATGCTTAGCAGGTGTGAGGCCCTAGATGGCTTCCCTGGCACCATGAAAAAAAAAAAAAATGAAAGTACATAATATATTTATTTAAAGAGAAAAAAATATATGTATATGATGGAAAGAGACACAGATACTGTATTTTAATAAAAGATGACTTGTTTTGCTTACCTTGCAGGTCCTTAAGCTCTTCTCAGTGCTAACAGTTGTACAAAGTTTTTTTTTTTTTTTTTTTTTTAAGCTCTTGTTGCCAGCTATTAAATGTAAAGATATTTGTAAAATGAAATGCAACGTTTGACCTCACTTCTGGTCATCGTGGGATGTGCTTAGATGAATCATGTGTTTGATAACAGCAGTTCATTTCATGTTTAAAGTTTTATACTTGATTAATTTTGTGACAACTTCCTAATAAAATATGAAAGAGAAGATGTACAACTTTCTTCTAGCTGCCTAACCAAGGCATTCCCTGCGTGGCTGGTTCTCACTGAGACTCTTCTCAGCGCTGCCTTTTACAGACACGGAAAACCTCCCAGCGGCTGATTGCTGAGGAGACATCAGGGGACTGAAAAATATAATCTGAGTCGCCTATGGGAGGAAGTCTGGCCTGGGCAGGCAAGGCACAGCCTGGAGCTCACACCCTGCCTGACCTCTTCCTCTCAGCTGTTACTGCTTACGGTATTGTCATGCTTCGAGCCTGTCTTGTGTGAGGCGAATATGACAACCAGTACGCTGTGGGAGCTCAAGCCTATTTTGTGAATTGTCCCGTTTTTATCTGTGGGTCACGGTGCTGTGGTGGCTGTGCCCATGGCATAGCAGGGCTAGGAAACCAAGGCCTTCAGCCCGTATCTACCCAGGGTAGGGCCCAGGAGTGGTAGTCAGAAATCAGAACATGTAAGGAAGCATCTGATTAGAGGTTATACTAGTCAGCTTCGCTTTGCAACCACCAAGTACTGAGGCGATTAACTTGGAAAAGGTTCCATGTCGCGCACAATTCAGAATCCAAGATCAGGTGACCTGCTGCTTGGGCCTCCGATGACATTGGCAGGTGGCAGTGCCAGCGTAAGCCCATGTCACAGTGCTCACATTACTACCCAGGAAGCAGAGAGAGGACAGGTCAGTGTGACACAATGCCCTGCACACTCCTCTAGCGACTGAGGACCTCTGTAAGCTCTCACATTGTTGTTTGGAAGACACTCATCCACACCTTAGTGGAGGTTCCCCGCAGAGCCACTTGACTTCTTTGTTTTACTTAATAAACCTATGAATGTCACTTACCCTGTGTGTCCGACATAACTACTCCGCCAGATAGGTACTACTGTTATCCCTGCTCCACAGCTGGTCGCACGGAGGCTGGAAGACGCATCTCAGCGTAGGTCACTTGAAGTGTTACCTTTCGGGGGCCACAGAGGTCACCTGTGCTTCCACCTCTACACAGGGCTCAGGGACACAGCCAGGGGCCTGACCCAGCTGCCAGTCCAAGGCTCAATCTCTAGGGCAGGCTCCTCCTCTGTTACTGTGAAATAGTTCGGGTAAAAATATTCCCAGAGTTCAGAAAGAATCAGCACTGTTGTAACAAATGCTGGCATTACATTTATCAGTGAAAAGCAAAGCAAAGATCACTGAGTCCTGGAAAGATGATTTATCCTGTCAAAAATGTTTAAATAGCTGTTCTAAACCTCAATAAACTTTTTGTACCACCTACTTATATGAAGCTTCTTTTCTTTTTTTTAAATGTATTTAGTACAGGGTCTACAGGGTCTCACTGCACAGATGGCACTCATAAGGATCCTCATGCTTTCAGCCTCCCAAGTGCTGAGATTACAGGCAGGTGCCAGCACTCCCAGTTTCAATCTCTGTCTCAGTGCACCCTGGGGGCGGGGCTGGCATGGCATGCTCAAGATCAAATCCCAGTCCATGCACCTGCCTAAGCAGGCACTTTAGTCACTGAGCTATCTGGCCAGCCCTGAAGTTTCTTTTTGGTGGTACCTGTCAAGAATTTGAAGAACTCTTTAAGTCTGGATCAGGGATTGAGAGTGACCAAGCAGAAACCCCAGTATAGAAAGAATGTTGGGTTTTTGTTTGTTTTGTTTTAACTTTATGTTATGGCCAGCTCAGCCTACCCTGGGAGTGGGGCTGGTGCAGCATGTGGTACCGAGGAACGATCGCGGTCTCTGCAGTTGCCTAAGCAGGCACTTTATACTGCTGAGCTATCTTGCCAGCCCTGAGAAAGAATGTTAAAAGTTTTTACGTTTATGAGCTAAATATGCAAAGATAAAACTGGGGGAAAATGTTACTTGGAAGTTTTATATACATTTAATATTAGATACAGAAACTATTGTACTTTGTATTTTATATTTCCAAATTTAATTATGTAATATAAAAATTAATATCTCATCCAAAGCCCTGCCACTACTACCCCAATTCTATCCAGAAGACTCAGTATTTTCCGTGTAATGGGTGAAGGACTGGGAACTCGAGCCAGTTCTGCCACAGCAGAGTTTAAGAGCCAGTGAAGCTATGGTTTCTGACTTTTCTTGAGACATCAACAAACACAGCGGGGAAATTCACTTCATTAGACAATGGTCCTAAGAACCATTGTTCCTAGGTTTTTTCACACTGAAGATAGCAATGGGTAACACTAAAACTATGCTTGGAGTGCCTGTCATTCTGTTTTTTTAGATGTGTGCTGCTTCTAATGTAATTTCGGTTATTGCTATACTCTCAAATAAATGGTTGTTTTACAAGAAAACAAAAAAAGGGTATTAAAAGAGAGTAAGAGACAAGGAAAAATGCCATAGGATTGACCAGCTACAATTTTGTATATGCTAAGATTTCTAAATTTTTGTATAAAAATGTGTAACTGCTTTTATCACAATCTATAGGGATTTATTAGAATGTCAATGATTGATGGAAAATACTGATTCCAAGTTAAGTCTAAGATGTTTAATATTCAAAAAGGAAGTGATGTTAAGCTCAAGGACCTATGTTATAGAGTAATAGTATCACTAAGCTTCTCTTCTGGAGGGTTAAGAATATAAGTTTACAGACTAAAAATTAGAGAAAAAGAAGGTCTACAAGGATTGCCAATAGATTGGTCCTAGCCCTTCAAGGTCAGTGAGGACTCAGGATATAAAAGAACCTGTACTGTAACATCCTATAACTCAGTAGTATCCTAAATTTTCTGTCCAAGGAGATTATGGGGCCACAGAGGAAAGGGACAGATGATATATAGTGTGCCTAAGGAGAGTCACCTAGAGGGAAAACATTCTCTCAGGCTTTCACAGAGAGCAAATTAGTCAAGTAATGGCTGTGACTCATCCAGACAGCTGACAATGACAACAGTTCTACAAAGCACTGTACATGGTTTCAAGGTAAATCCTGACCTTGGGAGTTACATGTTTTGTTATGCAGGTCTTGCTTTAACTTGCCCTTAACCACCCAGCAGAAAAGTTTAACCACAAGGCATAAAAAATAAAGCTAGATTAGTATGTTGAGCTGTTAAAAGACTTAAAGCAACAGCTTTTAACGTTGCCAGTTCTGCCAATAACTCACTATGATTATGGAATACTGGAATATATATATATACAACTACTGTCTCTTAGTTCAATGGGAAGAA
The DNA here is from genome assembly GCA_004027025.1 of Myocastor coypus. Lineage (NCBI taxonomy): Eukaryota > Metazoa > Chordata > Mammalia > Rodentia > Myocastoridae > Myocastor > Myocastor coypus. Next base: position 20,261 of record PVJA010028269.1, on the reverse strand, counting down.
ATTTTTGTACCAACAATGATTAGAAAAATTATCATGTCTGCATCCTGTGCTCTAAATAACTACTACAAGGACAACAATATGCATTGTATCAACTATTAAGAATGTACTATTAACGTGTTTTGAAACTGTCACATTGTTATTATTAAAACAAAAAAAAATTAAATAAAGGTGGTGGCAAATGACTATGAGCCCAGCACTTCAGAAGCTGAGATGGGATCACAAATATAAGGCCCACCTGGGGGGCAAAGTGAGACCCTGTCTGAAAAAGCAAATTACAGTAAAAACAAATCCAAAGAGAGAAGTTACAACAGAACGAAGCTGGCCTGTCATAACTCCACATAGATCTCATTCACTAAGAACTCTGGATCTACAGTTCTCTTCTTAGCCACACTCAAACGCTTGAAAACTTGGAAGAATGTAACTTTCAGCTCATCCAATTACTGGTGAGCTCTTGGATTATCTTCTGAGCAGGAACAGAAAACAACCTCTTGTAGCCTGTGCTCTTTGAACTCAAATTAGTTTTGTAAGTGGGTCTTATGAGCAAAAGTAGGACACAGGAAACAGGAAGAAACAAGCCTGGTCATTGTCTTCTGCTAAGCTGGAACAAGGGCCGGGGAGGTCAAGAGGACAAGGAAATAAATAAATTCTGAAAACACACATGACCTACAGGTTGAAGCTTGCTTTGTCTGATGAGAATTTCTGCTCCCCTCCCCTCCTCCTTCCCCTTCCCCTCTTCCCCTCCTTTCTCCTTCCCTTTCTCCTTTTCTCCTCTTCCCTGTTCCCTTCGTTTCCCTTCCCTTCCCTTCCCTTCCCATCTGCCTCTTCTCTCTCCTCCCTCTTTATTTCTACACCCCTCCCCTCTTCTCCTTTCCCCCCTCCCTCCTCTCCCCTACCTATTGTCCCTTCCCCACCCTCCTTTCCTCCTTTCCTCCTCTTCCCACTTCTTCTCCCTTCCCTTCCCATCCCCCCACTTCTCTCTCTCACTCTCTTTCTATTTCTTTCCTTTGTTTTCTCTTGCTTTTTTGCTGAGAGTATAAGCAAGAACCAGGACATCGCCTATGAGAAAACCAAAGAGCCCTGCAGCACCGTAAGCCCAGTCAGGAGGCCACAGCCAGGCCCTGATGGGTTTGTTGACCAGGTCTTCTCACGCCATCTGGGCCTTTCTCTGAGCAAATGTAAGGGGAAGACACCCACACCTTCCACAACATCCCCAACAAAAAGTCAAGGGCCAAGGCAGGGACACTGAAAGAGCTTCATTCTTCCCAGTTCAAGGCGTTATCCTTTATGCAGTGCAAGGAAGATTTGTTTTATTAGAACTTCCATCCTTGGTTGTGTTATGGGCTCCTTACACGTACTCAGAGGTAAACATTGAGTAGAGAGCTCACCTTAGCCAAGAGGGCACACAGTCAGGAAAGTTCGGGGTGAGTGAGTGCTCCTTGTCTCTCACCTTAAACCCCACTGGGCTCACGAGCAAGCAGCTACCCTCCTAACGACCTTATCTTGGATTTAGTGACTGACCTGTGGGTTATGGCCAACAGTGAAGGGTTCATCACCAGGATGTCTGGACCTGAGAGGAGACCAAAGTGCCATCCTAGTGAGGGGACACTGTCTCTCTGCCTCTGGATCCTCCAGACCCAGTACAGTACAAGTTCCCCACTTAGGAAATGGGCCAAGCTACTATGTCATCTTGTGGCCAGACTGGTCCTCGCCCACAAATGTCAAGACTTGGTGACTTGTCCTCTCTGATGGTCTAAGCAAGTTGGGACTCTGCTGAGTCAGTGCCAAGATAACCGACCCCCAAATAAACCAGCTGCGACAGCAACTCCACTTCTCTAAAGATGTTCTGTTACTTGGGGTGATAAACGGGAAAACAGGAAGTCTGGGGTTGTAGGGTAAGTGGACACCTCCGTAACACAACATTCCCATACATAGATTTTATTTTCTCACGAAACTCTTGCTGAAAATAAAACTACTGTTAATAAGCTCTGGGGTTCTTTGGGGTAGACCCTCGTGTCCTGTACAAAGAATTGGACAAGTGGGGAAATATGCAGGTTTTAGTTTTAGTAAAGGTTTTTAAAAAGCAGAGAAAATAAGTGAGATGTTCTGCAGAGCAAATGTGGGCCAGTAGAGCGAGAAAAGAAGTCCCCTCCACTCTGCACTCAAGTATGACTTGGCGAAGAGGTTCATGGCTGCCACAAGTGTGATCAGCCTGTCTGTCACACTCCCATTCCAAGTCAGGTCGACGTAGCCACCCAAAACCTTGATCACGACAGGGCTAGAGACCACACCTTCAGGCTGGTGTCAGGTGCAGGGCTTGGAAACTCTTCTGCACATGCGTCCTGAGTCTCTGACTGACCTGTCACACCCAATTGCCTGGGCATTTGGCCACGCCCTGTTCCACCTCACTGCCATTCTGTTTAAAAGCCATGACTAAGAAAGGTACCGGTATTTAAACATGATAGTCATTTCTAGCAAATGTAGTGAACAGGATATTTTGTGTCTTTCTTTTCTGTGACAGGGTCTCACTAATGCAATGCAGGCTGGCCTTGAACTCACAATGTAGCCCAGGCTGGCCTGGACACATGACAATTTTCCCTCAGCTTCCCAAATGCTGAGATTACAGGTAGAAGCCACCACACCTAGGCAGAATATTTTCAGGCATTTTTATTAAGATGGATAGACATTTGGGAGAGGAATTAAGAGACAGGCATGGCACTACACCTGTGATTCCAAGGCTTAAGAGGCTGAGGCAGGAGGAACAGGAGCTCAAGGATATGCTGAGCTGTGCAGTGTGTCCAAGAGTGGTTTGGAAGGAAAAAAAATAATAACGGTTTGGACTACATAGGATTTTTGTTGAGACAGAGTTTCCCTATGTAGTCCAGTCTAGCCTTGAACCCGCTATGGAGCCCAGGCTGGTCTGAAACTCATAGCAATCCTCCGCCTCAGCTTCCCGTGTGCTGGGATCACTGGCTTGTGCCACCAGCACCCAGCTTGGCCTGGACTCAACAATAAAAGGACAAATACCTCACTTTTAAATTAAGCAAAGGATTTGAATGCACATTTGTTTTAAGAGTAAGAAGTATAGCTTTTAGCTTTCAGTTAGGAGGAGGCTAAGGTGCAACTTCCTTCAGTCGTCGCAAAGCCGGGCTCATCCGACACCAGCCACCTCCAGCATGCCGCCCAAGTTCGACCCCAACGAGATCAAAGTTCGTGTACCTGAGGTGCACCGGTGGTGAAGTCGCTGCCACGTCTGCTCTGGCTCCCAAGATCGGTCCCTTGGGTCTGTCCCCAAAAAAAGTGGGAGGTAACATCGCCAAGGCAACCGGTGACCGGAAGGGTCTGCGGATTACAGTGAAACTGACCATTCAGAACAGACAGGCTTAGATTGAGGGGGTGCCTTCTGTCTCTGCCCTAATCATCAAAGTCCTCAAGGAGCTGCCAAGACACAGAAAGAAGCAGAAAAACATTAAACACAGAGGAAACATCACGTTTGATGAGATCGTCAACATTGCCCAACAGATGTGGCACTGGTCTTTAGCCAGAGAACTTTCTGGAACCATTAAAGAGATCCTGAGGACTGCCCAGTTGGTGGGCCACAATCATGACATCATAGATGACATCAACAATGGTGTTGTGGAGTGCCCAGCTAGCTAAGGAGCATAAGAAGATACCATCAATAAAAAGATAATCTGACATACACAAAAAAAGAGTAAGAACTATACAATGGCCAATAAGCATATGAGATGATGTTCAACATAATTATTAGGGAAATTAAAATCAAGATCACAATGAGATGCTACTTCACACCACTGAAAGGTATGCATTCTAGAAGTTAGGCGACAGGTGTTGGCAAGGGTGTGAAGTAATCTCCATACACTGCTCTGTGCACTGAAGGTTAGTGTCACCCCAAAAGTCTAGCATCAAATCCTCTGAGCTCAGTGGTATATTTTAGATGGAGCTCTTCAAGAAAGTAATAAAGTTAAATGAGATCATAGACTGGTGTCCTTATAAGAAGAAACACCAGAAACCAGAGATGGTAGCGCACACCTGTAATCCCAGCACTCAGGAGGCTGAGGCAGGAGGATCACTGTTAAGTTTAAGACCAGCCTGGGCTACAAAGTGAGCTCAAGTTCAGCCTGAACTGCATAGCGAGACCCTGACTCACAGACAAAAAAAAAAAAAAAAAAAGAAGAAGAAGAAGAGGAAGAGGAAGAAGAAATGCCAGACGCCTCACCTTTGGCCCTCTCCATGAACATATAAAGAAGAGGTCACAGAAGCCACAGTAAGAGGCAGTCTGCAGTCCCCAGGGAGAGCCTCCCGCGAGGAACCTTAAGTGTGGACTTCCGGTCTCTAGAACTGGGAGGAAGTAAATTCCTGTGGCTCAAGCCACCTAGTCTAGGATGTTTTGTCCCCCACAGCCTGAGCAGATGAAGACAATTGGGATTGTAAAGTGGTGCAAATATTTTGGGAAATAAGCTTGGCAGCTCTGCGATAAGTTAACACAGTTACATGTGACTCAGCAATTCCACTTGTAGGCACAGAGCCCGAAGAACTGAGATAGGTTGGAGTGAACTCGGTGTTAAGTCCTTTGCTTAGCATACAGAAGACTGTAGGTCAGACCCCAGTAACACACACACACACACACACACACACACACACACACGCACAGAGGAAGGAAACATCTAAAAGAAATCCTTCTCCATAAATGTTCACAGTAGCACTATTCCCAATAAGCCACGAGGGTAGAAAGATGCCAAATGTCATCAACAGATAGGTGGATAATGAAACATGGGAAGGAAACATGGACCCGTTATTAGGTGAAGAAACCTTGGAAAGAATAGATAACATGTTTCTCGGAGTGACCTGGTCCATAAAGACAGAGGACAGTGGTGGTCCCAAGGACTAAAAGAGGAGGAAATGGGGAACTAGTGATTAGTGACAGAGTTTCAGTCAAGGAAGATGAGAAAATTCTGGAAGTCAATGGTAGTGATGGCTGCACAGGGAGGTGAATATACCTAATGGTACATAACTGTACCTAAAAATGATTAAAATGCTAACTTTAATGTTATACATTTTTTTGTCTTTTTCTTTTCTTCTCTTTTTTTTTTGTACAGGGTTTCACTACTGACTCACAGTGATCCTCCTGCTTATACCTCCCAACGCGTGCCACCACACCCAGTCTCCATCACCAGCTCAGCACACTCGAGAGTGGGGCCTGTGCAGCAGGCAGGGCCAGGAACCGAACCCTGGCCCCTGCGCTTCCCTAAGCAAGCACTTAATCTGCTGAGCTATACCATCAGCCCTTGCTATGCATATTTACAACCATAAAAAGTGTGATTGTTTTTTTAAGAAACAGTATTGCTGTGTAGTTCAGGCTGGACTCAAACTTGTATCAATCCTCCTGCCTCAGCCTCCCAAGGCATGCACCACTGTGCCCAGCACAAAGGATACATTTTATGGCATTTGGGCCGGCCAGATAGCTCCGTGGATTAAAGTGCCTGCTTAGTCAGAGTTTAGTGTCCGGGTTCGATTCTTGGCATGCCGGGTCACCCCATGCCTGGGGCACACTGAGACAGCCTCTGAGACTGGCCATGGTGCCACATGCCTGTAATCCCAGCACTTGGGAGGCTGCAAACAGGAGGATCACTAGGAGTTTGATCTGTGTAGTGAGACCCTATAGACCCTGTACTAAACACATTTTAAAAAAAATTATGGTATATGAATTACATCTCTATTTAAGCTGTTATAAAAATAATTAAAGTGTTATATCTTATTTATAACATAAAAGGGGAAAATGGGGCTATTGCAGTAGTCATGAAAAAAATTGTAAAGATCAGTACCCAAGGGCCAAAGAGATAGCTCAGTGGCATAAGCACCTACCTGGCAAGCATAAGAAACTGAGTTCGATTCCTAGCCCCTCATACTATGTGGTCTCAGCTCTCGATCCCAGGGCACCCACTGAGCGCCCCAGAACAGGTGTGGCAGTGCACACCTGTAATCTCAGCACTTTCGAGGTTGAGACAGGAGAATCTCTGCAAGTTTGAGACCAGCCTAGGGGCTATAAAAGTAAGCACAAGGCTAGACAGAACTGCATAGTGAGTCCCTGTCTCAAAACAAAACAAAATCAGTACCCATTCTATACCAAAAAAAAAAAAAAAAAAAAAAAAAAAAAAAAAAAAAAAAAAAAAAAAAAAAAAAAAAAAAAAAAAAAAAAAAAAAAAAAAAAAAAAAAAAAAAAAAAAAAAAAAAAAAAAAAAAAAAAAAAACCCACAAAGCTACAGATAACATATGTTTTGACAATAAGTTTCTCAAATGTCGGGAAATGAAACAAAAACCCAAAGTAAACAGCAACAAAAAGAACCCCCGCTCCCTTCCCGCAAAAAAATACCCAACCACCTCACCTCATCTTAGCAGTCAGCCTTAGCCCAGGGTGCTCTTGCAGTACAGGGCTGGGCTCTTTTTTTTTTTTTTTTTTTTTTTAAGACATTTATTTATTTATTTATTTATTTATTTATTTATTTATTTATTTATATTTTATTTTCTTGTTTCAGAACTTTTGCTTGTTTATTTATTTTTATGGCCGGCTCAGCCTGCCCTGAGGGCAGGGCTGGCACAACATGTGGTGCCAGGGATCACACCGCAGTCCCTCCAGCTGCCTAAGCTTTCCTAAGCAGGCACTTTAGACCACTGAGCCATCCTGCTGGGCCCCTAGGGCTGGGCTCTTTCTGTGCTTGGGTCAGCCTGGGGCAAAGCTCAAGGACTTTCTCCTAGGTCTTCTCTTGAGCCTGCATCTTGCCTGAGCAAAGCGTGGCTTCCTAAATTCCTCTTTATGCTTTTGTGAGTCCAAGCATGCATACAGTAGACAACCTAAATATTTACTGATAGTCTGTAATTAAAATATTTTTTTCTCCAAAATTTTAAGGGAGTTTTTGGGTACTGAGAATGGAACTCCGGACCTTGTGCTTGCTAGGCAGGTACTTAGGTCACTGAGCTATCTCCCCAGCCCTTCTACTTTTGTCTTTTTTTTTTTTTTTTTTTTTTTTTTTTTTTTTTTTTTTTTTTTTTTGTCTTTTTTTGAGACAGGGTCTCGCTATGCAGTTGAGACTGGCCTTGAGCTCACTTTTGTAGCCCAGGCTGGTCTCGAACTCACACCAATCCTCCTGCCTCAGCCTCCCGAGTGCTGGGATTACAGGCATGCACCACCACGCCCGGCTCTACTTTTGTCTTCAGGTTCCCTAATTTCTTTTTCAATAGGCAAGCAAATATTAACCCAACCCAATGTATTCATCCTCAGGCATTTTATTTTTTATTTTCAGAAAGTTGGATTTCATTTTCTCCTACTTTCGACGTATTTACTTAAGTTTTTGAACATGTGGAATACGGTCAGGGTAACTATAAGCACCCTTTCCTACTCGAACTGGCCAGGATGTGCCATTCTGGTCAGTTCCAGCTGACTGAAGCTCTCCTCTTGAGATCTCACACTATCCTAATTGATCACATGCCTCCCTGTGTTTCGCCGGATGCCAGACATTGCAATTTTACCTTGTTGAGTGTAGTAGATTTCTGCATTCCTGGGAACATTCTTGAGCCTTGTTCGAGGATCTAGTTAAGCTACTCGAAAAGAGTTTCATTCTTTTTGGATTTTCCGTTAAAGATTTGCTAGTGGAAACCCAAGCCCTGTTTACTCTAATGCTTATCGCTCCCAGCTCTACTCTTGAGTGGAGACCCCTCTGAGTATTCTAGCCAATGCCCCTTGAACAGGAAGTTTCTGGGTTAGCTGATGAGTACAGACGCTTTTCCCAGCCCTTCTCAGGCTCTGCACTGGTAATTTTCTCAGCTTCTTGGGTAGCCAGGCCTCGGTAGCTGTGGGTCTTCTGTCTATAAATTTAACCCGCTGCCAGTAGAAAACATGCAGTTAAAAAACATTGCTCCTGTACTGCATGTACATTGTATTAAGCATAATAAGTAATCTGGAGATAGAACATATGCTGCAGGATGAGTTCTATGCTAATACTAGGCCATAGGCTCTTGAGCCTCCACAGAGTTTTGGCCCATGGTGGGGTGGGGGAGAGGTGTCCAGGAGCCAACCTGCCGTGTATCCTGAGGGACAGGAATGACTGTACCTCACAGGAGTGGCTACATTCTCTGCTGAATATTTAAAAGAGGCCTTCCACAAACCTCAGGACTTCTTTCTCGGCACCACTCTCTCCCTTCTGTATTTTGCCCTGCCTTCTTGGACCCCGTCATGCTCCACTGCAGTCCTTCTTTCCTATGCTGTGACCTGAAAATTCTCTCCAGCCAGTAATCTGGGGCTGTTACAGGGTCCCAGGTTTTGTTTTTCTTTCTGTCAGGAATGCCTTTCGTTACCTCTAAAAAAGCTATTCTTTTGTGTATTTGGTCTGGCTTCTGATAGGCTCTGGTCCTAGCATAAATTGTTAAAGTCATCATGGTTGTCATCTAATATGGCTGAAGCCCTTAAGGCAAAAGCCCATCCTACCCAAGACCACCTCCCCCCTTCTTCTCCAACACAGCCCGGGGTACAGTTTCCTTTCACCCTTCCCACCGTCTCAGGGAAGACCCCCAATCACTTCCTCAGGTATATCTAAACACTCCCCTTCAAACTCCATCCCTGACGAAAGGCCATAAAAGCCTCAGCCTCCTTTGCTCCAATCAAGAGAATTTACCTTCCCCCAATTCTCTCCATGTCCTAAAAAAAAAAAAAAAGCCCCTTTCCCTTTTTCCTATTTCTCTGCTGCACCACACACCTGAAAAAAAAAAAAAAAAAACCTATTAGTTTCTTCTTATTTTGGGCAGGGCAGTAAACTGGGTCCCTACCACTCCTCTAACAAAAGCCTCTAATGCATTGACTGATTGATTGATTGATTGATTGTCTTTTTGAGACAGAGTTGCATTATGCAGTTCAGGCTGGGCTTGAGCTCACTTTGTAGCCTAGGCTGATCTTGGACTGTCAGCGATCCTCCAGCCTCAGCCTCCCGAGTTCTGGGGTCATAAGCATGCACCACAGTGCCCAGCTGTCTGATGTACTTACTACAGCCTTCCTGTTATGGAAAGGTTAAAACTTATAAATAGGCAGAAGAGTTACTGCAAATATGTGTTGATCTCTAAGTTTTAAAAAGTGATCAGCTCAGAGCCAATTATATTTTACCTGTGTCACATGACTCACTTTTTACCTCTCTTATTATTTTGAAGCAAATCCAGACAGTTATGTTCATTTGTAAATATGTCAGCATAAGTTTTGACAGAGATGTCAGGCGTCTTCCTGCCATGCGTCCAGTGCAGAGACTTTCAGCTGTCAAGAGATGCAGCTCTCTGCCTGAGGACTTTCCTCAAAGTCTAGAAAAGCCACTCTGCCCTCTCAGGAACGTTCCTCTACCAAGGGCTCATGGATGTAGGTACATCTGTTCCTTTGCTTATAATTAAGGGTAATGAACCCTTCGTGGAGTTGAAAATGTCCCAAGGTGCGAATGACTTTAATGCATCCGACCTGCGAAACATCTTGGGAGCGCGGCCCTTGTGGAGTGGTGGTTGTTTCCCCTGTGTTCTCCTAGCTGACATCATGCTGCCTGGCATCGCCACAGAGTGCTGTGTACAATGTCACTGGCTCAGGACAAGACCCGAATTCCAAGTATGCTTTCTCCTGAGTACACATTACTTTTGCGCCATTACAATTGAAAACTCATGAATTGGCCCTGGAGAAATAGCTCAGAGAAATAAGCACCAGCCTGGCAAGTACAAGGACCTGAGTTCAATCCCTGGCCCCACAGGCCTGGCTCACTGTCTCAGTCCCAGATGCCTGGGCACGCTGAGACCCAGATGCAATTAAAAAGGAAAGAGAGAGAGAGAGAGAGAGAGAGAGAGAGAGAAAGAAAAGAAAGAACGCTCATGAACTGAACCAATATCAGTCAGGAACCTTCTCCATATGAACATTCCAGCTCCTTCATGCTTTTTCCTGCATTTCTCTGTGGGATGTTTTCCCTCTCTTCACAGTGGTAACTGTGCTAATGCCTCCTGCATCGTCTATATTTCCTTCGTTGGCTCTCTGTACACTTCATGGTGGAATTTGCCAGGATGGGTGAAACCAAGCACCATCAGGCTGGAGGCTTACCCAGCAGCTCCGGAGGCCTGCAGTTCCAGAGCAAGCTGGTTCCTTCTGCCAGCCTTTTTCCTTGGCTCCTTGGCTTGTAGCTAGCTGACTCCTCCTGCACAGGGTCCTCAGCCAACATGGGGCTGCACCCCAACCTTCTCTTCTTATAAGGACATCATCATTTATATTAGACAAGTGCCCACCATAAAGATGGCATCTCACCCTAATTATCTTTCTCCAGGTAGTCATGATTTTAGGTACAAGCAACCAGGACAAACACATGGCTTCTAGGGGGAACACAATCCAGCTAGAGCACTTCCCTACTGATGTTTACTGCATTTTCCAAATAAAAGTCTTCCATGCAAATCCTTTTTTTTTTTTTTTTTTTTTTTTTCTTTTTCTGGGACTGGCGTTCAAACTCACAACCTTTCACTTGCTAAGCAGGCATCTGTACCATGGAGTTATCTCCCTAGCCCCTGCAAATCTTTATTTCAAGAAAAAAAAAATCCAGCCGGGCGTGGTGGCTCACGCCTGTAATCCCAGCACTCGGGAGGCTGAGGCAGGAGGATTGGTGCGAGTTCGAGACCAGCCTGGGCTACAAAAGTGAGCCCAAGGCCAGCCTCAACTGCATAGCGAGACCCTGTCTCAAAAAGACAAAAAAAAAAAAAAAAAAAAAAAAAAAAAAAAAAAAAAAAAAAAAAAAAAAAAAAAAAAAAAAAAAAAAGGAAAAAAAAATCCAAATGAAAGAAATCTTTAAAAAGCAAAGATTTGGTTTTGGCTGAGAGAGCTCAGTGGTATAAACACCTGGCCCCTGTAACAAAATAAATAAAAAATAAAAAATAAATTAATTAATTAAATAAAAGAGCAAAGATTCTTAAACTTTATTTTAAAGAGGAAAGAAATAAAAATAAATAATAAGAACAAAGACAAAAACAAAGCAACATAAAACAATAAAAATGGTACAGAATTCTGAAACAATAATAGAAAATATATTACATATTATTATCATCAAATTTGTTGCTTAGATAGCAAAGATTTTTACAATTACCTTTTCATCACTCCTGATAGATTGTATCAAATGAGTAATGAAATAAATGATTTAAAAAAGACTTTTGAGGACACAATTTTATGCAAAGCATTATCAGTCTGCTAGTGTCACCTAGTGGTAAGAGTTAGCCACTGCTCTAGAAATAGTGCTGATTCTGATGTACAGTAAATAAGTGTTCTATACGAAGCATCATAAACAAAAATTCAACACAATAGGATATTGTTCATAGATATATAATTATCAGTTATACAGGGAGAGAAAATATCAGAAATGCAATCTTCAGGTTTATATAGGCAAAGCTTCAAATCAAACTAAAACCAGAACTTAAATGATTTAGACAGGAAGAAAATGAAAGCAACTGGAAGTATGTGTGAAAAAAAAAAGTGCTTAAAATAACAATCTTATATAATTTCTTATATGATCTGATTATTAAAAGTCATATATACATTGCCAGGCATAGTGGCGCGCACCTGTATTCTCAGCACTCAGGAGACTGAGGCAGGAGGATCACTATGAGTGTGAGGCCAACCTGGTTTACAAAATGAGTTCAAGAGCTGGGAAGATAGTGCAGCTGTATATGTCCCTGCCTGGCAAGAACAAGGCCCTGAGTTCAATCCCTCAAAGAGAAAAAAAAAGAATATTTACAAAGTGAGTTCAAGGATAGCTTGAACTGCACTGGTGGCCTGGAGCTCAGTAAAAAAAGGCTCTTAAATTCCAGTCTGGCTTCTGATCGGGTTCCTCTTCTGAGCAACCCATAACAGATCCAGACTCACTCTGCAGAAAATGTCCCTTTTCCTAACTTTAATAAATGTGAAACCTTGTTATCTTTTGTAGTTGTCTTGACCAATTCTTTACTCAAGACAAAAATAACATAAAACAACTTCTAAAGACTCCAGGATCCCAAAACCCAGTAACAGTGGGTCTTGCTAAGTCACTAAGTTGTCCAGGCTGGACTCTGTTAGCAGTCCTCCTGCCTCAGCTTCCCAGAGTGCTGGGATTATGGGCCTGAACCGATAGACACATCTCACCCCATCCGATTTTTATTGGAGCTTCCATTTTCCTTTTGTTCTCCTTTTCCTGTCCTGCTGAATTTGAATTTCCCTTCTAATAATTTCTCTTCAGCAAAGAATTTATAAGATTTATAGGATGATGGCAGCATTTCTCAGGGTCCTTTTGTCCTCACCTGTCAAGTGGATCCTACAGAATCCCTCTCTGCTCTGGCTGCTGTGCTTGGGTTTCCACAGTAAGGCATCTGCTGGGGGGAGGGGTGGTGGGATTTTTCCATGTTCTGGAGCTTCTAAGACCTTCTTGTTTCCCGTCCTTCCTTCCTCTTAAGCACTAACAGCACCCACTTAGATTTGGGTTATTACACATACGTTGGATTGTACACACTGCTTGTGTGTTCTGGCTTATACTGTTCTAGAGGAAATTTATGGGTTACTCAGGTATATTAAAAAGTACACAAAAAAATACACACAAAAAAAGTACACAGACTTTACTTCCTCTTTTCAGAATTAGTGATTAGATTTTTTTTTTTTTGAGACAGGATCTCTTTCTGGAGGACAGGTTGATCTTGAACTCGATCCTCCAGCCTCAGATTCCCCAGTACCAGGCTTATAAGTTTGCCCCACCATGCCCAGCCATCACTAGACAGTTTGTAAAACCCAATATTGACTTTCCTGTGGAAACACAGTTGAAACTTGTTAGTGTAAATACAGAGGATCTTAAAATTACTTTGTGAAAAGAATTGGTCACTAAATGAGGAATTGTATATAATATACATATACATATATACATATATGAATTATATAATATATATGAATTGTATAATATATATGAATTATATACTATATATAAATATAAATATATATATATACGTATATATATATATATATCCTGAACAAATGATCAAAAGAATCTTCAACTTGATGACACTGGTTTTATAACTCTTACATATAGTACTATAGTATATAACAGAACATAAAACTATAATACTCTACTAAATAGTACAGTAAATCACCAAAAATTATGCTACTCTATAAACAAGGTGTACTTATAAAAAGACATTAAAACTCTATAAATAAGATGTGTAGAACCATTAACCCCCCCCCAAAAAAAGGTGAGTCATAAATCTAAACAGTCATATCTGTATTAGGCATCATAGTATCAAAATAATTCAATGAAAATGATTTGTTTTTCTCAGGAACACATACTGTCCAATGACTTTTAAAGTAAAACACAGCAGCCACCAACCAGTCATCACATGAGCTGGGTTCAGGCAATTCTTTTTTTTCTTTTTTTTTTTTTTTAGCCAGAGTCTCATTATGCAGTTCAGGCTGGCCTTGAGCTCACTTTTGTAGCCCAGGCTGGTCTCGAACTCCCACCGATCCTCCTCCTCAGCCTCCCGAGTGCTGGGATTACAGGCATGCACCACCATGCCCAGCTACAGTTCAGGCAATTTTGATCCCTCACGTGTCAGAAAAGACAGGGATGAAAATTACTTAGAAAACCCAGGCAATCTTATGATGTAGCAGTGATAGGGAAAGTGCTTATGCTTATAAAACAGATTCAGTTCACATTTGATCCCCAGTAAATCCATAAAGCATCCGTTCCTGTATTTCCCCACTTGCCCTTTCCTGGTATCTTAGAAGCCTCCATGAATTCTTCGAGGTTCCACTGATCACATAGCTGCTCTGTGAAAATGCAAGTTTGGCTCATCAATGAAGACACTTGTGCAGGTCATTGCAAAAGGGCCAGTAACATGAAAATATCATTAATAAGGATCACAGAACCATGAACCTGCTTGACTATAAAAATCGCCAGAAATACCAAATATCCTTAATTGTGAAACTAGCATTAATGAAAACAAAGCTCTATCTACTTCTGCAGTTAATACTTCAGAGGACAGAATGACAAATAAAGTATAGCTGAAGTAGCTTACTTACTATGCCAGTGTGTAAGACAAAAATGAAATGCATAAAACAATCACAGGTGTGTTGTGAAACTATCATATTGATATTTCTTATTAAAAGTAAAAAAAAAATAAATAAAACAATCACAGGGACCAGTGAGAGGGCTCAGCAGTCTAAAGTGGCTGCTTAGATACCCTGCATCACATGCCTTGCCAGCCCCATCTGCAGGATGGGCTGAGCTGGGCACAAACAAAAACAAAAATAATCTCAGTGATAATTAGTAGTTCAATTATTGCTTGTGGTTCAGAAGTGTAAGTATGACTTTTTTTAATTTTTAGGACAGGATCTCCAGGGTCTCACTACACAGATCAGTCCTGCAGTGATTCTGTTTTCAGCCTCCCAAGTGCTGGGACTCCAGGCATGCACCACCATGCCCAGTCTCAATCACTGTCTCAGTGTGCCCCGCTGGGGACTGAACCCCAGCCACTGCACTCTACCTAAGCAGATGCCTTAGTCTGCCAAGCTATTTGGCCGGCCCACTCATGAGAAAATATATGCATCCATATGAAATGAGACATTTCTACATATCAAAAATTTTTAAAGGTAACATTACTTCTAAATAGTTTGTTTATATCTGAGAATTTAGTTGACTCCAAATGAATTGCTTTTTTATCCTCTGAGGAACTGCTGGAAGCAAACAGTCTTTAGAAGTGAGCTCAATAAAAGATGTGCACTGATAACATTTTTCTGCCCTTTGGCGCAGCTATTCTGTCTGTATCAGATGTCATCAATGGGTCCCTTAAGACCGAGCTCCAAACCACTCCCTTCTGCATCAAAACAGGCAAACCATATATATGTTTTTGTCTCATTGCGCAAAAAATTCAGGTAGTTTCTTTGTGCCCAGTAACAGACACTACAGACATATTTTGAAGATATCTGTCTTTTCATGAATGCTGTGTATTTGCACAACACGCTTAGTGAGTGTCTCTACACTACAACAGGCTACAGGCCCTCACTGAACAATAGAGTCCCAGTCCTATACGTAGGTCGTTAACTGAATTGGTCAATAAATGAGGAGCCATTTATAGTACATACAGCACAATATTCAGAACAAGAAAATAGTACGACTCTTACATGCAGTACTGTAATGTAGAAAAAATATAAAACTATTGTACCATGATACATAGTAAATCAGCAAGAACTACAGCATTGTATAAAGAAGGTTCAGTACTATACCCCAGAAGGCACAGAGGCTCTATCAATGAGATGTACAGAACTGTATGAAAAGATGTGTCTCAGTCTGAACAGTCACTAAGCAGCCAGGTTGTTACATGAGGGGTAGCGGTACTCTAGTTTTCCCTTGCTGTGGCCTCTGTTTCGCAGGAGCTGGTCTCCAGGGCCTGCCCCTCCTCTCACCATCCTGGTCTACCTTAGTAATCTCATCATCTCCCATGACATTGGTCCCCACCTATGTTAACATAACCCACGGAGTTCCAATTTTTTTTTTCAGTACATGGCCTGTCCACTCTAAGACTCCCTTTGGCCTTCTCCTGGACAGTATGGACATAGCCTGTTCATATTTTCTTCCCCTGGTGTGCCACATCTCCCTTACTCTAGGCAGAAACTTGGGTGCCAACCTTAATTCCTCTCTGGCCTAAGCGCTAATGTATATCTAACCAATCACTAAGTCTTCATTTCAATTTTCCATTCTCATGTCTCTAAAATCCATTCTGAGTTGATTGCTTCAACAGTTGAGAATATCATTTCTGAATTATTATGACTTACTCTTAACTTTTTGTGTGAATTATTATATTCTTCAAACACTTTACTTTTATTTATTTATTTTTAATTGCATCTGGGGCTGAGGCGGCATGCCCAGCATGAGGGACGGGGGATTGAACTCAGGTCCTTGTACTTCCCAAGTCGGTGCTTATTCCTCTGAGCTATCTCTCCAGGCCTTCTTCAAACACTTTAATTGACATAAATATTGATGGTATAATGATCAAATTGATAATTGGGATTTACATCTCCTTCAACATGATTATTTCAAAGTTGAGAGCCTTTGTATTTCCTCTTCCCATTCTTTACAATCCATAATCTAATTTCTCCTTCTGTTTCTTCTTCCCTTTACTTCTTAGCCTCTAGCAACCACTCTTATTACTATGAGATAAACTTTTTTATCTTTCATATATGAGTAAGAATACATAGTACTTACCTCACTGGGCCTAGCTTCTTACCCTAAACATAATGTTCTCCAGTTCCATCTATGTTACTGCAAATGACAGCATGTCACTTTTGATTAATGCTATTTTTATGGTACTGGGGAGTGAACCCAGGACTTCTGCCCTGAGCTACATCCCCAGTGTACCATATTTATTTTGAGACAAGTGCTCTCTAAGTGACTAAATTGCCCAGGCTGAGCTCTCATGATTGTCTTGCCATAGTTGCCCAGACTGTAGAGATCCCTTGGTCTCTCAGTGTAGTAAGTTGTACTCCGGGAGAATCTCGGGTAGGAATGAGGAAAAGATAGACAAGAAGACAACAGCTGGGTTAGGTGGCGGCTCCTCTGCATGAGTGGCCAAACTACCTGCTCAACAATAGTAAGAGCCTTCATTTACACTTCTACAAAGTTGAAAGACACAGGTTGCCTAGCAACTAATAGCCCAAAAAGTCCAGGCAGGATGTTTTTCTCAAGACTAAGGTAGCTTGTTAGGCACTGAGACTCCGTACTGCCCTCCCACATAAGATCAATTTCCAGCAACACCAGACTGCCAGGATTGCAGGCATGTGCCACCAGGCTGGTCATTCCATTGGTCACCCGTTACTTACATTCAAGTTCTTTTGTAGAGCAAGACTTGCATTTAATTTTAATAGGAGAATGTCCCAGGCGTTTAGTATATTCAGTACACCCTAAGACAATCTATCTAAGCCCTCCTACTTCAGGACTTGTAACGACCAGACAACTTTGTCCTGAAAATTAACTGTCCTATGATGTTAATGTTCACAACACAGTGTGTGCGTTCAGCTGGTCCTGCCTGGCTTTCTGGGCACTCTATATAAATTTAAAGCCTGGTGCATTTCTCCAGACCTGAGAGGCCAGGGCAGGCACAATGATTTGCTTTTCCCTATCCCAGTTTCTCCATTTGAACATTTTGGATCTTATTTCTTTCAGCCTCTCTAGGGAGACAATACGATCTTTACAAGTGAATCTGATTTCACTTAGGAGTGTGGTTTCAAGCTGCATCCATCTACCTATGAAGTAAGAGCAGAACTTTAGCGTCTATTCCATTTATAAGTCCTTTCTGATCACTTGCATCTGGACAGAGCTCGTTGCCTTTTGCAGATCCCAACTTCCGGCAGGGTCCAGGACCCTGCCTTCTCATCGCGCCCCACATCCTTGTGCTGGCCCAGTGCCCAGCCACGGCCCTCACACACGTGGCGATCCCGCCCAAGACCAGTTCCGCCTCCAGGACCCGTTCCACACCTCCCTTGCACGCGGCGCCCAGTTCGACCTTCTCGGTGTTAAACGTCCGTCCACTTAGCTACCTCGCTTTTCAGTGGTCCCGCCTATAGCCCCGCCCGCCCAAGGCCCCGCCGCAAACACCGCCCACTTCCCCGGTCACGCCTCCAGCCCCAAACACCGCCCACTTCCCCGGTCACGCCTCCAGCCCCGCCCGCCCTCCTGTAGTTCGCGGCTCGGCTCCGCCCTTAGCCCCGCCTCCACGTCCCGGCCGGCTTGCTTGGCTCGCACCGCACCTCCCCGCGGAGGTCTGGGCTCTGCGCCACAGCCCTGCTGGAGTCCCTCTTCCCCAGCTGGGAACCGCCCGCCGGGGGCGGAGCTGGGACAGGTGCGGGCCGGGGCGTGGCAGGCGCCAGGAGCGCCAGGTGCGGCTTCCGCGTCAACATGGCTGCCGCGCCCCGCTGTCTCGCCGCCGGGGTCCGGTTGCTGCGCGTGGCGGCCTTCGGCCTCCTGTTCTGGGCCCCTGCGGCCGTGGACGGCGTTCCGGAGCTCGGCCTCTGGACGGAGACGGTCAATGACGTAAGTGCCGAGGGACCAGGCGTAGCGCGTCGTGGGGCAGCCTCGCCCCGGGCCGGGCCGGGCCGAGCCGGGCCTCGGGCTCGCTCCCTGGGGCTTTGTGTGCGACGCGCGGCGAGCAGGGAGCGCCCGCTGCTCTGCCCGCCCTAGGCTCGGAGGAAGAGCTGTGGAGATCGTGCGAGGACATCTCTCCCTCTTCGCGCGCGCCTTCGTGCCCCGAGTCCGGGCCTCTCGTTCGGCTGCGACGCGGTCCGGCTGGGTCGCTCCCGGTGCTTTGCGAACTGTGAGGCCCCCGGGACGACTGTCCGGCCCGGCCCTTCGGTTGCAGCATCAGTTGGGCAACCTTGTGCGCCACTTCCGCTTTTTCTTTAACCGCGGCGGACCGTGCGGTGGTCTCCCTGCCTCTCTTTTCCTCTTGGGTTTGTGCGTTTCTCCAGGGATCCTGTCACACTTCCTGGACTCGGTGTATGGAGGTGGGGCGGGCTGTGTCTGAAGATATTGGTGGGTGGAAACTCTTTACTAGGGCACACTGATAGAGAACTTGGCGTCCTGTAGTTAAGGGAGGCTATGTGGGAGGAATGCAGGGGCTGATATGGAAAGTTTTGCAAAGGAGAGCTAGGAAAAGGCATTATCTCCTCCTTCACGATGGGGTCAGATGACTCATCCAATTCTGTTTGGGTTATTTTCCACATGCATTGAAATTGTGTCCAAGTTCTAAAGATGAAGTTTATATTTTGGTTTCCTCAAACTGAAGAAAGTACTACCAGAAGCTACAGAAGCTTCTTATAATGCAAGAGCTACACAGACAGACAGACGACACATGTGGGAGTCTTTATATCTTTTCTACCCAGTGCAGGCATTTCTCCTAGGATTCTTATGCATTGGCCCTTTATTGTTCACCAGTGGCATATGTAATCTGTGTATCTCCAGCAATAGAATCTCTCCAAACAGTAAAAACCAGGGTGGTGTTTGTCGTGTTTCTCTAGTGCATACACCTTAGCAAATATCATAAATGAAGACTAGCACAATGGAAGTGAGTCAGCAGTGTGCAGACTGTTCCTCCACTTGACCATGTGTGTAAAGATCATTTGTCACCAAGGATCCTTTGGCTGGTGAGACTCTAACGGGCCATGACTGAAGAATGAGTTTGTAGAAGGAAATTTCTTAGGTGTGGGAAATTTAGTTACGCTCAGTATTTCCAGCTTTACTGTTCTTGGGGCCACTAGTGGTCTGTAAAGCCCTTCTTTGCAAAAGCTAGGCTATTGTTTTTCTCCCCATATCAAATTGTTGGAACTTTACCTTAAAAACAAAAGAGGGAGTAGGGTTTTCTTTTGTTGGTACTGCAGATTCATCAAGAAATGGTTTTGACTGAAAGATCAGCACTTTGAACACCTCTGGGTGTGATGCCCAAGATCCATCATTGTGTTTGCCAAGATGAGTTTTGGAAGCTCACACAATAGTAGAGATAAGGGGTTGATGTGTAAGAGGGGTTCGAGAACCAGACTAACCCCACTTTCTGCTGGAGAGGTGTGAATGGTCTCAAGGAGGAGGTATTTGTTGGTAAGAGAATGCAGAAGTTGGACCGCAGTAGTGCAGGAAATTTGAGGTGCTTCTTGGGAGTGAAGTTCTGGCAGGTGTTGGAGGGCACTCAGATCGCCACACCATTGCTCACCTACACTTGCCTTGAACCTAAGGCTAGCGGTCTGCAGAACCTGCAGGCCTGAGGCAGAGCTTATCAGCTAGTGAAGTATGCTAAGTTCATGGTTCATGTCAAGTACAGATTGTGTGCCTCTCCTGCAGTCGGCAACTGATACTTTGCTCTGGTTGAATACTTCATGGCACAGTTGAATACTTTATTCACTTTTTAAGTGAATCTGGAAATCATATTTTATGATATCAACTAACTTAAAACATTTTAATCTTTGTGTGTGTGTGTGTGTGTGTGTGTGTGTGTGTGTTTGAGACAGGGTCTCGCTATGCAGTTCAGGCTGACCTTGAGCTCACTTTTGTAGCCCAGGCTGGTCTCAAACTTGCACTGATCCTCCTGCCTCAGCTTCTCAAGTGCTGGGATTATAGGTGTGTGCCACCATGCCCAGCTTTTAATTAAATTTTTAAAAAGCGTATTAAGTACAAGGTCTGTAGGGTCTTTTTTTTTTTTTT
>PVJA010028268.1:0-27684 GCA_004027025.1 Myocastor coypus | reverse complement strand
AAAAAAAAAAAAAAAAAAAAGAAATTAAAAAAGAACCAAAAGACCTGGAGGGTGACCCGAGTCACCGCAAGATTGGGGCAAAAAATTCAAACAAAATCGATCCTGAAGGAGTAGGGGGGAGGAGCGAGGAGAGGAGGGGGGGACACTCCTCCTCGAGAGCTGAAAACCTTGAGAATCCTCTTTAAAAAAAAAAAAACAAAACACTCAAGACCCTTCGGGGTTTAGGGGGCGTTGCCCGCTCCACACCCCGCGCCGAGGAGGGAAACCACCGGTCGCCGCTCCCCGCGCCGCCGCTGCCGCCACCGGCTGCAGCTCCAGCCGTCCGGTCCGCCTGCTTCTCCCCTTTATATAGCGAGCCAACAAGCTGCGCGAGCCGCCGCCGCCGCTGCCGCCGATAGACAGGGCGGAGGGGAGGGAGGGGCGGAAAGGGCGGGGGCAGAGGTGGGTGGGGCTGAGCGCGAGACCCCGAGACACCGCGAGAGCCACGTGCGCAGGCGCGCCGGGGCGGAGGCTGCCGGAGGCCGCGACGTCACGCGCCGTAGAGGGTGCTGGGCGGGCGGAGTCTGGGGACTGGAACGCCGTAGTGGAGGCGGACTGCCGCTTCCCCACACCAAGTCTCGCGTGATCACGTGGTGACACCCAGGCGGAAGTCTGGCAGACCTTTGCGACAAGTGACTTTTGCAAAGCACAGCTGGAAAAGGCGCCAGTTCTAGAAATAGCTGAATCCCAAGCGAGCTCTAACTGGGGCCGCCTCCTAGTAGAAGTTTCCGCCCAGTTCCGCGGTAGAGACGCTAAAGTTGAAAGGGGGCGTTGTGGGACAGCTGCCTCGCTAGCAATGGCTGTGCTGGAGGGCTGGTCACGTGCGCGGCTTCCGGCCCCCGCCCCGGGCGCGGTGGGACTTGGGACAGTTTTAAATGCGGAGTCATCGCTCCACCTGCGTGGGCTGGGGCCGCGCGCTTCGCTGCGTTCGCGCCTTCTACAGAAGGTGGGCCCGTGACTGGCGGCACTGTGCGCGAGTTTCCAAAGGGGATGAAAGTTGCCTTGTCCCGGATTCTAGAATTAGTGATCTGAGGCTGCCTGAGCCGTGTGTGTACAGGGTCCAGTTACGGAAGGACCGGACTTCAGTGCCTGCACCGCTCGGCCTGTGCTGTCCCGCATTCTTCAAATGGTTCCTCGTGACTGAAATCCCCGCCCCCAAAAGTACAACCGTTGGATTGTGACAGGACGACAACTTTTCATGGGCAATATTGCCAGAATACTGTACTTGGGCATGGCCAGTGTACGTTATCACAGCATCTGAAAGTTGGCCCACCAGGTCACATGGCCTCTTCCTGCAAAATATGTTTATCCGTACCTTAGGCTGCAACTCAATAAGCATGCGACTTGCTCTTTATGTCTACATTTCACGCGGAAAAGAAAATCCTGGTTAGAAGGTAAAACTCCAGAGTGCCTGATTTTCCTATTCCTGAGAATTTTGACAGGGAGGCATATAATCTGGACGCCTGAGGGAGTTCATAAAAGGCAATGGAAAACAAGTATCAGAGTTCTTGATCCACAAAACTAGATTTGAGGACTACCAAGAACATCTCATGAAAAAAAAAAAAAAACAAAATCTCACCAGAGGGGCCCGGCGGGATGGCTCAGTGGTCTAAAGCGCCTGCTTGGGGAAGCTTGGGCGGCTTCAGGGACCGCGGTTCGATCCCCGGCACCACATGCTGCGCCAGCCCTGCCCTCGGGGTGGGCTGAGCTGGCCATAAAAATGAGTGAATAAACAAAGGTTCTGAAACAAAAATAATAATAATAATAAATTCTTAAAAAAAAAAAAAAATCTCACCAGAGGAAAAAGATACAGCCGGTCAGACCTCAAAGACGGTTAGAGGAAGTACAGGCCATTAATATTCAGAATGTAGAAAATGGTAAGTAGGCTTGTGAGTGGATGTAGAAAATGTCTGATAACTTTGAGGTGTTAGACATCAGCTTCATTCTCCTCTTAGCAGTTACTTGGCAGTTCCTGCAGAGCTGTCTGTTCTCAAGCGCTTAAAGAATAAAAGTCACAAGAAATTGGTGCTCTTAGCATATGAATTTATCATCCCATCAACATTTATGATACATTTCAAATGCAGGTGATAACTAGCCAGAAAATTGTACTGCCATATTCCTGCAGAATCTCACTGCATGCTATTTCTTTTTTTTTTTTTTTTTTTTTTTTTTTAGTTCTTATTTTATTTGACTTTTTTGTTTGTTTATTTATTTCTATGGCCGGCTCAGCCTGCCCTGAGGGCAGGGCTGGCGCAGCATGTGGTGCCGTGGATCGAACCGTGGTCCCTCCAGCTGCCTGCAGGCGCTTTAGACCACTGAGCCATCCTGCCAGGCCCACTGAGCCATCCTGCCAGGCCCTGCATGCTATTTCAAGAGGATTCCTTGTTCCCTCATATACAGTGACAAAAAGTTGTAGATGGACTCCTGCACCTTCCCACTTCATTTTTCTTGTCACGTGATAACTCATAACTAAGTGGTCATGGTTTTAGGCATAGAGGCACATGCTTGTAATCCCAGCACTCAGGGAGCTGAGGCAGGATTGTTGAGAGTTGGAGGCCAGTCTGGCCTGCATCGTGAGTTCAAAGCCCTCCTGAACTACGGAGAGATTCTATCTCAAACAAAAATGAGCCGATCCTCAGAGTGCTATGTCAGCGCTGAAATGGGATTGAGACTGGGCGTGGTGGCTCATGTGCTTGTAATCCCAGTGTTTGGGAAGCTGAATACAGGAGGATCACTATGAGTCTGATCTGTGTAGTGAGACTCTAGACCCTGTACTAAAGACATAAAAGAAAAAAAGTTTAGCCAGGTGTGGAGGCACACACCTGTAATCCCAGCACGTGGGAGGCTGAGGCAAGAGGATCAATGTGAGTTTGAGACCAACCTGGGCTACAAAAGTGAGCTCAAGGCCAGCCTGAACTGCATAGCAAGACCCTGTCTCAAGAAGGAAAAAAAAAAAAAAAAGCTTCATCAAGAAGCATGTGATTCCATGGGCCCGGCGGGATGGCTCAGTGGTCTAAAGCGCCTGCTTGGGCGGCTTCAGGGACCATGGTTCGATCCCCGGCACCACGTGCTGCGCCAGCCCTACCCTGGGGGGGGGGGGCTGAGCCAGCCATAAAAATGAGTGAATAAACAAAGGTTTTATCAAAAGAATTCCAGAACCAGTATAAAGAGACAGGTTCCTATTGGCTGGCAAATTGAAATATCTTAAGAATCAATAAGATAGATTTTAGAGTAAGTTGAACTATATCAGATGTCAAGTCCATTACTTTATCAGCTGCTAAAAGAACAAAGCTTTTTTAAAAAACTTAAGAAAAAAAAAGAAAAGAATGAAACTTGGAACTTCTCATTGGAGAATGCTATGGAAACAACTTTTTTTTCCCTGTCTGCCCCCCATCCCCCAGTCCTGGAAAATAAATCCATGGATGACCTTCACACTGAACTACAGCAACTGTACCATTAGATTTTTTTCCTTCATTTTGAGATAGGCTTCTGCTAAATTGACCAGAACTTGTAGTCCTGCCTCACCTACTACCATGCTGACATTAGAGTCATGAATCATTATGTCCAGCTTTTTTTTTTTACTGTGTTTATTTTGTTTTTTGAGACAGGATCTTGATGTATAGCCCAGGTTTGCCTTAAACTCATGATCCTTCTGCCTCAAGTACTAGGATTATAGGAATGTACCATCATTTTTGGTGTACAAACTCATTATTTTGAAAATTGGCTAATAAAGAGTCAAACATTTATGCTGCTTTTTTTTTTTTTTTTTTTTTTTTTTTTTTTTTTTTTTTTTTTTTTTTTTTTTTTTTTTTTTTTTTTTTTTTTTTTTTTTTTTTTTTTTTTTTTTTTTTTTTTTTTTTTTTTTTTTTTTTTTTTTTTTTTTTTTTTTTTTTTTTTTTTTTGTCCTTTGGAGGCAGGGTCTCACTGTGTAATTCAAGCTGGCCTTGAGCTCAATTTTGTAGCCCAGATTGGACTGGAACTTACGCTGATCTTCCTGCCTCAGCCTCCCAACTGCTGGGATTATAGGTGTGGGCCACCATGCCCCTAGCTCATGCACAGCTTTTCCTACATGCTATGCCACAGAGTATTGAGCAGTAGATGTAGCAGGCTGAATGACTGCTCCAAAAAATGATATGAACTTGCCCTAACCCTAGAATGCACAACTATTACTACAGAAAAAGCACCTTTCCGGGTATAATTTGGTAAAGACACTGTGATAATATCATTCTGCATTGATTGTCAAGTTACCTAAGTGGACCCTACATTCAATGATGAGTGTTCTTCTTTTTCTTTTGTTCTTTTAAACAGGTTTTGCTGTGTTGTACAGGCTGGCCTCAAACTTACTATGTAGCCCAGGTTGGCCTCAAACTCATGGCGATCCTACCTCAGCCTCCTAAGTGCTAGGATTATAGCATGTGCCACTGCACCCAGCTGGAGTGTTCTTAGAAGACACACAACATAGACGAAGAAGCAGAATGGGAGGAGGAGGTATCAGTAGTGGAAGTGGGAGCAGTGTACCCACAAAGTGTGCTGCTGCCACCAAGAATACCAGCATGTGTCGGGTAATTAATTGAAAGAGCTAAAGAATGTAATTTTCTCTAGAGCAAGTGTGGCCCTGCCGACATCTTTAGTTGGGAATTCTGACCTCTTCAACTATGAGAGAATAAATTTGAAAAAATAAATAAATAAATAAAAAATAAAAATAAAAAAAAATTTAAAAAAATTTTTGAATAAAATGCCACGTTTCTGGTAATTTATTACAACAGTGTCAGAAATTAATACAATAGAGGAGAGGAAGTTTTTCCCTAAGGAAACTTATAGCTAGTAATTTTTAAAAAAAGAGTTCCATTTTGCAACTCTGAATGAATGAAGATGGAGGGTTTTTTTTAGCATGGATACCTTCCAATACTGCAAAAAGAAAACAGCCAGATATATGCTTCTGGAAATTCTATGCCTTCTTATGAAAGCCATGCTACCATTTATGGGGTGCTGTTGCCCCACCCTACATCACCCCCTAAAAACCTTTGATCAAGTTTACACATCCAGTTAACAGTTTATACAAATTACAGAGGAGTCAGGGATATATTGTTATATATTGAGAAGGCAATTAGCAAAATCCAGACCTTGGAAAGCTATAGAACAAATGATCTGGCTTTTAATAAGTAATTGTACAGGGAGAAAGAATGCAATCTATAGCATAAAAGACATTTAAATAATTAGCTGCCTCTCAGTCTTTTGGTTAAGATCAAATATTAAAAATATAGTCTTATCACAATGTATGGAGCTTACTGGGATCCTTATTCAAAGTGTGAAAAGCTATGTGACAATGAGAAATTCAAATACTTGTTGAATACTTGGTGAAAGAGTTCTTTTTTTTGAGATAGAGTCTCATGTTCTGCTGCAGGCAGGCCTTGAACTCATTATGTAGCTCAGCTGGGCTTGAACTCATGCTAATCTTTTGCCGCAGCCTCCTGAGTGCTAGGATTACAGGTATATACCACAGCTGGGCAATAAAATATGATTATGGTTTTATTTTGAAAAGTCCTTTCTCTTGGGAGCCGGGAATGTTGCTCAGTGGCCTAAGCGCCTGCCTCGAAAGCGCAAGGACCCAAGTTTGATCCCCAGTACTGCATGTTGTGCCAGCCCTGGAACTGAGTGCACACCTATAATCCTAGCACCTGGGAAGCTGAGATAGTAGGGTCACTAGAAGTCTGAGCTGCAAAGCAAGACCCTGTAACAAATAAGTGGATAAAATATTTTTTAAAAGGGAAAGAAGAAAAAAAGAAAAGTCTTGTCCCTCAGAAATGCACCTAGAAACTTTAAGAAGAAAGCAAAATGAGTTCTGAGATTTGCTTTAAAATAACACAGAAGCAGGGTCATTGATGAACTATACATAATGAAAGAAGTTTGGCCCTGAGTCAATAATTGTTGATGAGATTTATCATATTATTGTACACATTTTTAATACACATTTAATACAATGTGTACTATTGTACACATTATCTGAAATTTTTTATTAAATGTTTATAAGATAAGCCCAATGAAGTTGGTAGGAATTTTCTTTTCTTTAGTATTATGGCCAGCTCAGTCTGCCCTGGAGATGGGCCTGGCGTAGCATGTGGTGCCAGGGATCAAACAGTGGTTCCTGTGGTTGCCTAAGTTTGCCTAAGCGGGCACTTCACACTGCTGAGCCATCTCTCCAGCCCGGTAGGAATTTTCAAGAAATTCTAGGATTATATTATAGATGTGATCACAATTTTGGGGGGGAGGGTATGTTATGGCTTATGTCTAGTTGTCCCCCCAAAGCCTCATGCAATCATGGGGTGGGGATTTCTATAGATTGAGACTTGACTCATGAGTCACTGGGATTATGTGTTTTAGTATTGATGAGATTATTGGTCTCAGTACTGCTGGGAATTATAGGTGTGACCTGAGGCGGATAGGGTAAGGCAGAGGGCCTGATGTAAAGACAGACAGAGAGACAGACTCAGGCTGTAGCTGTCTGCTCCCTTAGTTAGTTGCCCCTGTCACCATTTTGTTGCTGTTCCCCTGCCATGAACTGGATGTTCTCTGTCCTGTTCCATTCAGCCTTGAGCCAGCCGAATATGAACTGAAACCTCCACAAACTGTGAGCTAAATAAACTTTCCTTCCTTCATTTTGAGTGTTGGGTATTTGTCCCACAAACGAGTAAAAAGTAACTAAGACAGGGCAATATAGGAATTATACCAAGGGGCTTTGCAATGAACTGTATCGTTACCCATTTGTTTGTATATTTACTTATTTTGAGATAGGGTCTCACTAGGTTGCTAAATTGCCCAGTGTGAATTGAAACCTGTGATTCTCCTGCCTCCACTTCCCAGAGTGCTGGAGTTATAAACATACACTACCATTCTCAGTTTATAATCACTATTAAACACTTTAATTATGTGGATTTTTTTCAATATCTAATTCTTAGATCTCAGCTACCTATACCTTATCTTGAATCATACATTGAATTGCTATAATTTGAGACAATTAAATGTGGTACAAATTATAGTGCTCATTTAGATTGCTTGTAAAAGTATTGTTTTTAATAGCCAAAGGAACTTTAATTTACCTACTGACTTCATACTCTTCCTCATATACCTTCAACTGATAGAGGTATAGTCTCGCTATGTCATGCAGGCATACCTTAGACTCCTTTGCTCAAATGATCCTCCTAGCCCAGGCTGCCTAACAGATGGGGCTATCTTATAGTATCTTAATAGCTTGAGGTATCTTTATGGCAGATAAATCAGTAGATATAACTTCACAACAAAATACATTGCATCAGGGAAATTAAATATGCAGTTAGTCTGCAAACTATATCTTAGGGAATTATAACATGTTGAGTATAACTTTTTCCAAAATGCTTTGAACCCATTTTTTAGATGTTTTAAGATTTTGGAATATTTACATATACATACTGATAAATAGGAAATTTATTTATGTTTCATAATCACTGTCTTAGTTAGTTTAGCCCATGCTGGAACAAAATACCCAGCACTCACAACTTAAAGGAAGAAAGATTCATTTTGGCTCGCAGTTTTAGTTTGTAGTTGCCTGCTGCAGGTTGGAAGCAGAATAGCTGGGGAGCAAGGGGGAAAGGTACTTAAACCATGGTGGCCTGAAAACAGTAGGGAGAGGCCAAGGACAAGAATGCTCCCTGCCAGGTCAGGCCCCAAAGACCTGCCTCTTCATCACAGGCCGCAGACCTTAACAGTCCATGAAGCTGCTAAATTTGTCAGTAGACTAATGGATCAATGTGTGTATCATCCCGTGTCCCAGCCATCTTCCACACACAAGACTGGGTGGGGGGAGGGGTGGGTAGAGCTAAACTATAGCAGTCACCGTATAGCCGTAGCTTAATTAAACACAGTTTTATGGAGTAGTCCTAGTGTGTTTCGACTGTGATCCATCAGGGGAGCTCAGGAGTGGAGTTTTCCACTTACAGCATCATTTCAATATTCAGAACTTTTGAAATATGCAGCCTCCCAATTTTTAGATTTTGAGTGCCGAACTTGTACTAAAGCTGGAAGCAGAGGTAATTATCCTCCAGAATTTACCTTGCCATGGTAGAAATCACTGCACTTAGAGGAAGTAGATGTTATAAAAGGAGAGATGACGATTATTGCAGATCTCCAGCTGGAATGAAAGTATGAAAGCTACATAATTATGTAATACTGAACACCAACCAGTCTTCTAACAAAATAATAATAATAATAAAAAAGCACAGGGGCCTGGTGGGATGGCTCAGTGGTCTAAAGCACCTGCCTGGGGAAGCTTGGGCGGCTTCAGCGACCGCAGTTCGATCCACGGCACCACATGCTGCGCCAGCCCTGCCTTCGGGGCGGGCTGAGCCAGCTATAAAAATGAGTGAACAAACAAAGATTCTGAAACAAGAATAATAATAAAAAAAAAAAAAAAGCATATGCTCTTTAGTAAATGCTTCCTTGAAAGCCAAGACGAGATTAA
The DNA here is from genome assembly GCA_004027025.1 of Myocastor coypus. Taxonomy (NCBI): domain Eukaryota; kingdom Metazoa; phylum Chordata; class Mammalia; order Rodentia; family Myocastoridae; genus Myocastor; species Myocastor coypus. The sequence goes on along the minus strand of PVJA010028268.1, from coordinate 19,151 downwards.
TATAAAATGATTTCACAAAATTTTACTAGTAAATAGGATGAATTGATATTTAAACAGAAAAAAAATAGATTAAAAAATACAGATGAAAAAAAAAATACAGATGATGGGGCCTGGCAGGATGGCTCAGTGGTCTAAAGCGCCTGCTTGGGAAAGCTTGGGCGGCTGTAGGGACCGCGGTTCGAACCCCATGCTGCACCAGCCCTGCTCTCAGGGCAGGCTAAGCCGGCCATAAAAATAAAGAAACAAACAAAAAGTTCTGAAACAAGAAAAAATAAATAAATAAATAAAATTTTAAAAATATTTTTAAAAATACAGATGAGTTTATTTTGTGTCCTGTTAATTGATGAGCAATAAGAGCAACCATGAATTTATGTGGTAGTATTGGGTTTTAAAAGCTTTAATCACATAATATATCTGTTAGAGCCATAACAGTCCAATGAGATAAGTAATATTATCCCTGTATTGTGGATAGGAAACTGAGACTCAAATTAAGAAATAATCTTACTAAGGTCATATTACTATTTATGTGTGAAATTTTAGAGGTCAAAATTTAAGCAGTTTTAGCCGGGCGTGGTGGCATACACCTGTAATCCCAGCACTTGGGAGGCTGAGGCAGGAGGATTGGTGAGAGTTCAAGACCAGCCTGGACTACAAAACTGAGCTCAAGGCCAGCCTGAATTGTACAGCGAGACCCTGTCTCAAAAAGACAAAAAAAAAAAAAAAAAAAAAATTAAGCAGGTTTGACTTGTCTTATGCATAGCTTGACAGTCTGAAGGTTTTGAATGAGATTATGTGGTTCCCTAAATTTGTCTAATAGTATTTGTCAAATAAAATTTAGTACAATATAGTGTGTTAAATTTCATGCAGGAGAAAAACTACAGATGACAAAAGAATGAAACTTGAAACTGAGACTTCACCCCAATTAAATATAATTGCCCACATCACCAAAAAGCATTTGTCAAAATCATTTGAATAATTGGTTTCCTCTGTTTCTATTTCAGTTGAAAATCAACTTCCTGTTTCAAAATAGCAGTTACTCAATTATTGAATTTAACAAAAACGGTCCTTTTCTAGTGAGATGCTGTAAAATGAAACATGCCTGTCTGATCTTATTTTTCAAATGCTTCCATAAAACAAGAAAATGAAGGCTGATCACTTTTAGTTGCAGAAAACTGAGATTTTTCTGTTCCACCTAATGAACCAGTGGTATAACTCTCAATATACTGGTATTCCCATGCTGGCGTTGTTGTATAGTAATGAGGAAAAAACAGTGTATATCAGCTGAGGGAATGATTTGTTGGGTACCCAAAAGCATGGGTTCTAGAATCAATAGATTCAGGTGCTGTCCTTACTCCTCTCATGGACAGGTTACTTCACTAAATGATGCCATTTACTAATATTAGTTGTGCCGGGCGTGGTGGCTCACGCCTGTAATCCCAGCACTCAGGAGGCTGAGGCAGGAGGATTGACGCGAGTTCGAGACCAGCCTGGGCTACAAAAGTGAGCTCAAGGCCAGCCTCAACTGCATAGTGAGAACCTGTCTCAAAAAGACAAAAATAAATAAAATTTAAAAATACTAATATTAGTTGTGTAGAAATTGAGAGATAATTAATCTAAATAACTTAGCATACTGCTTGACACAAAGTAGGTCCTCAGTAAATGTCAGAGGGAGCAAAATATTGATAATACAGAGAATTAAATAGTTTTATTTTGTCATTGCTTAGATCTTGAGTGATGGGGTGGAGCAAACTTAGGAATTTATTTATTTATTTATTTATTTATTTATTTATTTTTGTCTTTTTGAGACAGGGTCTCGCTATGCAGTTGAGGCTGGCCTTGAGCTCACTTTTGTAGCCCAGGCTGGTCTCGAACTCGCATCAATCCTCCTGCCTCAGCCTCCTGAGTGCTGGGATTACAGGCGAGCGCCACCACGCCCGGCAAACTTAGGAATTTAGAACCCGGTTCTGAACCAAGTCCACCAATTAAGCACACATACTTTTTATGTGTGTGTGGCCAGCTCAGCCCACACTGGAGGCAGGGCTGGCATGGCCTATGGTGCCAGGGATCAAACCTTAGTCCCTGCACACTTGCCTAAGCTTGCCTAAGCAGGCATCTCACTGGCCCAAACATATCTCTTTGATGTGTAATTTTTTCTGTCTTCAAAATTAGAATCAAAGTAGAAATTCTAAGTTTCAACTAAAACATGTAACACATTGTAAATTTTTACATTTTCCACCAGCTTTTTTGAGGCTAATTCGTTTGAGTATCCAATTTCTCTGTTTCTATAACAGTTGAATAGTTATCTCTTGATTTTCTGGAATGACTCAGATTGTCTAAAACTAGAATCTTTATATAAACCTCTAGGGAAGAAATATAATTGCTCAGTTTTGAAATGTAAAATGTATTACTATTCCTCAATATCTGTTAAATTAAAGTGATAGATTTTTAGCCTCCAGATATTTTATATTACAGTATTTGAGATTAAAAAAATAATTAATACTATTATTTGGCCATAGGATGACAAATTATATTTGAACCTAGAAAAAAATGCATGACTAGGAAACCACAGTCCAGAGAAATGTTTAGTTTCTAAATGTATTTTATATTGTCCTTAGTGAAATTTAACACTAATAATGGTTTTATTTTCAAAATACAGAGTTCATCACATATCTGCTTCTGTATTCTCTTTACAACCATGAATACTAAATTCCTTCTTGCACAATTTCTCCTTTTCCTCATACTTATTTTCCTTCCCTTTTTTCTCTTTTGAAATTTTTTAAAATTTCTTACTTTGAGTTTTTTTAAAGCAGTAATTATATAATACCATAGCCTCTTCTCTCTCTCTCCCTCCTCCCTCCATCTTTCCCTCCCTCCCTCCCTCCCTTCCTGTGTGTGTGTGTGTGTGTGTGTGTGTGTGTGTGTGTCCTTTCTTTCCCTGGTTAAGCCTTGATCTTGTTAAGTCCTTAAGTACCCACTCTTGGTTCAAGCATGCACTCCTCCTGCCTCACCCTCCCAGAGTGCTGTGATTACATGCATGTGCCATGTGCCACCATGCCCAGCAACTACAATGTGTTGTCAATATTGGCTTAAAAATAATATAAGAATTTTTTTTTTTTTTTTGCTTTGTTTTTGATGATGGTGAGGATCTAACCCAGGGTCTCTTGCATGGTAGGCAAGTACTCCACCACTGAGCTACACATCCATCCCTTTTCTTTGTTTTTTAAAAATGTGCTTGGATAATGAGGATCCAATACAGTTCACTTGCAAATTTCAGTATTCTTAGTCTCTGTGTTTTCCTCACTTAGTTCTATCATCAGTTGTGACTATTAATCCTATGTCAACTTCAATGAATTGAGAAATGCCTAGCAGATTAGCAGAACAGTTTAGAGCATATCGGTAGATAACTGACATGCAGGCTAGTGAACTGGGGAAGAAGACCCACAGCAGATGTGGGTGGTGCCCATCAATAGACTTGCACACTGGACAGAGTAAAAGGGAAGAGAGGAAGAACTGTGGTATGGTGGGTACATCTTTTGCTGCTGTCCTCTTTAGACATCTCCACATTTCCAGTTTCTGAGGCAGCACAGTCTTGCACTGGTGACTCTCCTGCTTCTAGGGCCTTGAACAGGTGCTATGTCCTTGATTCTTCTCTTGAATGCTGTGGTCTCCAGCATGCAGGTGGATATCATGTACTGTCCTACCTCTGATCTTGCAGATGTCCATTGTGAATTCCTAACTCTGATCCTGCATACCTACCTAATAAATAGCCTTGGAACATATTCTTATAGTTTTTTATCTAGATGTCCCCCCCAAAACCTTATGCACTCGTAGGTGGGGATTTGGGAAGCTAACTGGATCATGGGTGTGTGATAGTAGGTTAGTCCACCAATGGGTTTATATCAGGGTGTGATGTTGAGAAGATAAGCCTGGTGGGAAGAGTGGTTCACTGTATACCTGGCTTAGACAAAAAATATCCCTTATCCTCCTTTGACTACCCATGCTACTTCCAGCTTGCCATGCCCCTCTGCTATGCTGCCCTGCTTTGGATCTATCCAACTATGGACAGAAACCTCTACAAACTGTGAGCTGAAATAAACTTTTCTCCTTTAATTGTAGATGTTAAGTATTTTGTCCCAGCTATGAGAATTGTCACTAAGACAGATTTTGGTACCAGGGAAGTGGGCATCTTACAGCTACACTGCTGAACCATGAGGTTCAGAAGCCTTTGGAACTGGTACAGGAAGAGTCTGGAAAGGTTTAGAGATGCCAGCTGAAGAAGCAGTCCTGGGACGCTGTAAGCTGAGCTTAAGGGAAGATTCTGGATAGCTCAGAAGATACTAGAATGTTCACAGAAGCGCAGCAGTAAAAAAAAAAAAAAGAGGCTCAGGAGATTTCAGTTAGGATCAAGGACTACATTGACAGTGGGACAGCAGGCTATGTGTGTTGTACTTTGGCAGAAAGTTGTCTGCATTTTGCTCAGGCCTGGAGATGCCATGAGAGAATGTGCTTAAGGGAGTAGACAAATTAATGTGGCAGAAGAAATTTCAGGGCACTGTACTGTTAAGGAAAGGGATTGCTACTGTTGAGAGCTTTTAGCTAGCTGTACTTTAAGAATCAAAGGCAAAAGCTCCAGCAGAATGATTTCAAATGTTTGGAGTTTGGCCATAAAGGAATCAGAAGAAAGCTTGGTTGCTTAAATGATTGGCATTAGAAGACCAAATATTTTGAGATCAAACAACAGAAAGGTGGCCTGAGACTGACACAAGAACTGGTAGCACCTGACTCTTTGCAGCCCCAGAACTGCAAAAATGAAAAACCATTTGAAAAAAAAAAGCCCCAGAGAACTACTTTCCAGAAGGGCAGTCACCTAGGGAATTTGTTCTTCCAGGTTGGGTTCATAGAACTCAGCAATCTGAGCACTCAACCGTCAAAACCAAGAAAGAAAGAGATAGGGCTATTGCTCCAACTGACAGCATTCTGCATCATCTACATTGTTCTGGTTCTAGGCACACACAGAATGCAAGAGCTGTGGGGGAAGGGAGGCTCCTAGCCAGATTTCAGAAGCCAGGGGAGGCCAGGCCATGTGCCTCTAAAAGGGCAATATGTAATGCTGTGGGTGTGAAGCCAAAAGTTCTGTGGAGACCCCAGAAGGTTGGGGCAGCCAGGAACATTGATCTCCTGAGGAAAGCTACAAGGGATGAACAAAACTAGTCCAAGAGAGAGGCTATAAGTGCTGGCCACTGCCAGCACCACCACAAGGGCAACCCTTTGAAATTGCATCATGCCACAGACTGCTTCAGGTGCTGGATGTGGAACTGTGGAATTTAACATATGTTCTGGTGCACTTTGACCTTGCTGTGGTCTCACTCTTTTCTATCCCCCTATCTGTGTAATGGGGATGTTTACCCTGTATGAGAAACATTTAACTTTCTTTTCAGTTTTACAAGGGCTTATAGGTAGAAGTTCACCTTACATCTCAGGGGACAATTTATATGTGGGCTTTCCAGTGATGCTGAAACAGTTACAGTGTTGAAAGGGTAAGCCTGGTGGAAAGAGATAGATCACCGTAGGTATGATCCTCTTTTTTTTTTTTTTTTTTTCTTGTTTCAAAACTTTTGTTTGTTTGTTTATTTTTATGGCCGGCTCAGCCTGCCCTGAGGGCAGGGCTGGAACAGCATGTGGTGCCAGGGATCGAACCGCAGTCCCTGCAGCCGCCTAAGCTTGCCTAAGCAGGCACTTTAGACCACTGAGCCATCCTCCCGGGCCCTAGGTATAATTCTCTTGATCTCCCATACTGCACCTTCAATCCCTCATCCTGCTTCCTGCCGGCCATGCATGTATGCCATGCTGCCTGTTTCAGTTACTCTTCTCTTGTTTCTGGGACAAATACCCATCACCCAAAGTGAAGGAAGGAAAGGTTTATGTAGCTCACAGTTTGTGGAAATTTCAGTCCATACAAGGCTGGCTCCAAAGCAGATTGGCACAGGGCAGAGGGGAGCAGTTCATGGCAGTGAAATACAGCAAAACAGCAAAAGCCATTTGGGAGAAGTAGCCGCAATAATGGCTACCCAGAACAAGTCTGTCTCTCTGTTTCTCTTCTGTTTCATTCAGGCTATCTACCCCTGGCTGGGTATAGCACTCACACTCATAATCCCAGCAGTACTCAGACCCAAAATCCCATCTCTATTCAGACCCATAAGGCCAGCCTTGGATTATGAATCAATCACAAACTCTAGAAGTCTGCCCCATGACTGCATGAGGTTTTGGGGGAACAACTAGATACACTGCTCTAATTGCAATCTAGTCAACAATGGGCTGAAACTTCCACAAACTATGAGCTAAAATAAACTTTTCCTCTGTTAAGTTGTGGGCATCAGGTGTTTTGTCCCAGAAATGAGAAAAGTAACTAAGACATATATATTTTCTATTGATTCTGTTTATACGTAGAGAAACCTATTACAAATTGGGGTATTAGGAGTGGGGCTCCTGCTGTGACTGTGTATGACCTTGTGGTTTAAAATCCTATGGGGGGGGGGCCCGGGAGGATGGCTCAGTGGTCTAAAGCACCTGCTTAGGAAAGCTTGGGCGGCTGCAGGGACCGCGGTTCGATCCCCAGCACCACATGCTGCGCCAGCCCTGCCCTCAGGGCAGGCTGAGCCGGCCATAAAAATAAACAAACAAAAGTTCTGAAATAAGAAAAATAATAAAATAAATTAAGAAAAATCCTATGGAGCTGGTTTGTGAGCTTGGAAAAGTTTGGAAATATGGACTAAGGAAGCCCTAGAATGTTGTAATCAGTTCTTGAGACTGTTCAGAGCTCAGAAAACCAGAACACTGATAGGAATATACACAATAAAGAGCAAGCTTAGGAGATTTCATTTGGGAATAATGACTGCATTGGCAGCTGACCACGGATATTATTCTCTGGCAGAAAATTTGCCTACTTTGTCCCTGTGTCTTGAGACTTTGTAGGAGACTGAGTGTGAAAGAATAATCAATCTGGTGGAGGTCATTTCAAGGCAGCCTAACATTCAAGCTGTGGCATGAATACTGTTGACTGCTTTCTGCTAGGTTTACGGTGAGAACCAGGAGTAAAAAGCAGATCTGAATGATGCAAAACTGGGCTAGAAAGGAAAGACCTGAAAAGTTGGTTCCCAGAGTTCAGCAGTGCAGTCATTAGAGGCTGCTGCAGTATCAGAGACCCCTGCAGTGAGTCTCCAATCTCCTGGCAGGGATCATGGGCATGTGGTAGAAAGAAAGAGCAAGAGATGACAAGGCAGCACAACTGGAATGGCCAGTTGTTTGAAAGGAACAAAAGGCCCCATGGCAGCCAGAACTTTGGCATTTATATTTTATTGATCAAGGAGGGGATTTGAAGAGAGGAGTATGGGATGACTCAAGAGGGTGCACATGACCTTATACTAAGATGGATCTTTGCCCTGAAGTGTCTTTTAATCTTAGTGGTCTTAGTTTTAGTCTTAATGTATGGGAGAGGATGGCCCATCCCTAAAGAGATAATGGCAGATCTCTAAAGGGTGGAACAAATAATCCCAAACCTCTGTTTTTCCCTAAGAAAGTACTGAGAATTAGCCATTGTGAATTTGTGGTCCCCAACATGCTGCAGCCATGGGCTATGGAACTGGCAGAGAACCGTAACTCTGTGGTGCTGGCTTTTCAAGCATGCAAAAAGTTAAGAGTTATGGAGCCAGTGAGGCTTCCACTTCTATTTCAGAAGGCCTGAGAGGCCAGGTAGTATGTGCCTGGGAGAGCAGTGCATGAAGCTAGGAGAGAAGCCAGAAGTCCTGTGGATGCCTCCAGGAGTGGAGATTGCAGAGGTATGAGACATCTGCTCAGGAAGATCACAGGCAGTGAGAAGAGTCATTCCAAGAGAAAGGTCACATGAGTTGCAATAGCCAAGGTCAGATTGCCGGGGTTGCCCTAGGGAGCTCGCAACACAATCTGCCTGCCATGAATGCTGGATGTGATGCTATAAGACTTACTGTTTATCCTTCTAGGTTTTGGTCTTAGCTTGGCCCTATCCATTCTATTCCCTCACTTCTCTCTTTTTGACTTCACAGGGGCTCATAGCTTAGAGTTTGCCATGACTTTCCAAGAAGTGTTTGGACTTGAATTTTTCAGCAACACAGAAATTTAAGATTTTGGTGCAACTTAGAGATGGACTAAGATTATTTTACATAATTGATCATGATCCTTTTGGTGGCCGAAGGCAAAAGTGTTATGATTTGTATCTAAAATGTTCTCTTAAAATCTAATCCTTTTGGGCTGGCTCTGTGTCTAAGAGATAGATCTGTGTCTAAGTGACTGCCTGGCAAGAGCAAGGACTCAGGTTTGGGGCTGGCCACATAGCTTTTCAGACTAAAGCACCGGCTTAGGTAGCCACAGGGACAGGAGTTTGATCCCAAGCATGCTGTGCTGGCCTGCCCTCTGGGTGTGCTGAGATGTGACTGAGATGGGGTGTGGTGGCATGTGTCTGTAATTCTAGCACTTGGGAGACTGAAAACAGGAGAATCACTATGAGTCATCTGTGCAGTGAGATCCTGTAGACCCTACACTAAATTTGTCCCAGGTTCCATTCCTGGTACCACATGCTATGCTGGTCCTGCAAACTCAGGACAGTGCACCAAACTGGGTATGGTGGTGCACACCTATAATCCCAGCACTGGGAAGGCTGAGACAGGAGAATCCTTATTAGATCAAGACCAGCCTGCACTACAAAGTGACCTCAAGGCCAGCCTAAACTGTGCTATGAGACTTTGTCTCAAGAAGACCAAAAATAAAAAAAAAAAAGTGACATAAAACAAATCCAAGAAAATATCATATAGTCTAGTGAGATCACTAAAAAAATGAAAAGGATGGGCAGAATAAAATGAAAAGGTTAGAGATCTAAATTGTGAATAATAAAAAAAGAAAAAAAAGGGAAATGAAAAAAATGGAGTAAACAAAAATATCCTCACACTCCAAAAATACAAACAATACATAGAAAGAAATACAAAACAGAACAGAAAGTGAGAAAAGAAAAGGAAAACAAATGAGCAAAAAGAAGCAACAAAAACAAACAAAACGAAAGAAAAAAACCCACTAGTCCAGCCAAATATCAAGAAGAAAACCAATCATAAAGAGAAAAAGAAAGTAGTAAAATTTTTCTACTGTTTATAGTTCTGTAGTAGGTTCATCTCGGATCCCAGAAATGTGTATTCTGGCCAAGGTTGCATTTGCATTTTTGCAGTGTTTGGGTTGGATCTTTGTCTCTGGATTTGGGGATGGGGTTAGTTTTCTGTGGCTAGCAGTCTCTCCAGTAATTAAAAAGAGAGAGAGAGAGAGAAAGAGAGAGAGAGAGAGAGAGAGAGAGAGAGAGAGAGAGAGAGAGAGAACATATGAGAAAAGAAAAGAGGATGGCCCTACTGCCCAATTCTATCTGTCATGTCTTTGTCCCCAAGCATAATGCTGGTTCTCCTAACTTACCACCTTTTGGCTCATATTGTTACTATGTCATGAAAGATTCCATGCCTAGGTTCACCTGTCAATTGTGTGTGTGCCTTAGCTCAGCTCCTGTTGTGTCTCAGGCATTCCCACAGGTCTCTAGGCCTTCATCCTACCAGTGGAGGGAAGGAGGGAGGGAGGGAGGGAGGGAAGGAAGGAGGGAGGGAGAGAGGGGCAGATGTCAGATTTCTATCACAAGTCACACTTTCCCAGGTCAATGGAGGAAGGAAGGAGCTGAACTCAGACTCTTGCTGCCAGCTGCTATCATTCCAGGTTGATGAAAGAAGGCAGGATCTGAACTCAGACTCCTCTCACTAGCCACACTGTCCCAGGCAATGTGGCACACTTTAAGTAAGAATTTGACACTTATTTAGTCTGCATGTGGCCTTCCTATGATTTTATTTACCATTTCTATCTGCACCCCTTTCCTCCACTGCATACCTGGATTTGGTAAGCCCACAAGGTGACCTTAGCAAAATGAGTCAAAGATAAGCATCATTTAGAGAGCTTTGTTGAAAACAAGGAAAGACCCAATGATGGGACAGTAGAAAACTCTAAGATTGCTGAGAAAAACATAAAGCTGCATTTAAAAGAAAATGCTAAGAGTCCTACTTAAATTATGTTTCCAGTGTGCGTTCTGCAAGCACACTTGTGTAGGATATGGTGACTATCTTCCAGTGAAGCCATGAAACTTTCAAAATTGGCTCAGCACAGAGAACAGGTATACTAAAAGCTCAGCTTTTGGTTTTTCTTTCTTTCTTTTTTTTTTTTTTCTTAAATGTAAACACAAGCGACAGAAGCAATTATTAAAAGCCAGCTCTTCACTAAATGTGTCCACCATGTGAGCATAATGCTTAGTGTGTAACCATTTGGCTAAAGCCAAGAAGTCCTTTACTATTAAGGAAAAGTTGATCCTAGCTGCTGCTAAGGACATTTGTTGTGAACTTTTAGGGAAGGATGCAGTTCAAAATGTTGCACATGTTCCTCTGTTGGTTAGCACCATAGCTAGGGGGACTGGTGAAATAACAGAGGAGCCGGGCGTGGTGGCTCACGCCTGTAATCCCAGCACTTTGGGAGGCTGAGGCAGGAGGATTGGTGTGAGTTCGAGGCCAGCCTGGGCTACAAAAGTGAGCTCAAGGCCAGCCTGAACTGCATAGCGAGACCCTGTCTCAAAAAGACAAAAAAAAAAAAAAAAAAAAAAAGAAATAACAGAGGATATGGAGGCGCAATTGTTAGACAATTGATGTGTCTACCAGTGTTGTTAATAGGTAACCACACTTCTTTTTATGTGACATATTTTTCAGAAAGATGTGCATAGTCATATGTTATGTGACTTCTGTTGACAAAAAATGCCATAGCTGCAGACTACACAAGTCTTTGAATAATTACATGTCAGGAAAACTGAACTGATAATGCTGTGCTGGTAAATGCACAGGTGGAGCCGTTGCCGTGATTAGATGGCTTTCTGCTTAAAGAGATTGCTTCTTAGCATGAGTCTCTGCATTGCGTAATCCGCAGAGCAATGCAGGTCTGCCAGATGGGACTTTCCTAGTTGCAGAAAAAAAAGCTAAGGCCTCACACTGAGTCTGCACTATGGTGAGTTGTAAAATTATTTCACTATGTACACCAGTATAATAATAACAATATAAATAGGGTAGAGACTAAATGAAATGCACTTCTACCACCCCACCACCCTAACCATGGAAAACTTCTCTTCCATGGAACTAGTCCTTGTTATAGGAAACTGGGTTAAGAAGACTAAGTGATTCTTTATTTTTATTGAAAAGAAAGCCTTGCTTTTGATAGGTTCCATATCTTAGTTACTTTTTCATTACTAGGACAACATATCTGACACCCACAAGTTAAAGGAAGAGAGGTTCTATTTTGGCTCAGTTTGTGGAGGTTTCAGTTCATAGTCAACTGGTCACAAGGCAGATTGGATGGCAGAAGAGAAAGAGCTCATGGCATGGCAATAAGGAAGTCTTTATCCCTAAGGGAAGGAGCTATATCCAGGCCATGCCCGCAGTGACCCATGTCTTCCAGGCTTCACCTCACATTGGGTATAAATCCATCTGTGACTAATCTGGTGATGAATGCCACAAGCCCATGATTCAGTCACCTCCCCAAATCCTATCTGTAGGTGCATGAGGCTTTGAGGAACATCTGAATAGAAGCCATAATGATGAGGAATTTGAGGGAAATGAGCAAAGATATCACATATGTCTTTCTCAAGTAGATGGGACTGACGCTGCTGGCCCTTTAAAAGTTTAGTAGAATTTCCCATTGTAATGATCATATCTAGGGTGTTAGTAAATTTTTTATTACTGACTAAATCTTCTTACTAGTTATGAGTCTATTTGATTTTTTCTTTCTTTGTAATTTAGCCTTTGTAGAATTTCCAAGAATTTATAGTTTTCACTTACTTCATCTAGTTTGCATACACTCATCCATGTTCTCTCATATGCTTTTTTTTCTCTTATGCTTTTATGTACAATTAGTAGTTACATTGAAATCCTAATTGAGATTTTTTTTTCTTTTTTGCGGGACTAGGGTTTGAACTCATGACCTTGCACTTGCCAGGCAGGCACTTGTGCCACAGAGCTATCTCCCCAGCCTCAACTGAGATTTTAGTGATTGAGTCTCCTCTCTTTTTTCCTTAGACTGTCTACCTAGTTTTGTTAATTTTGTTGGATTTTTAAGGAATCAACTTTTGCTTTCATTGATTTTCTCTATTGTTTTCCCACTCCTTCTTCTATTTTTATAAGAAAAGGTTTTTATTTTCTTTTTTTTTGTATTTTTTAGAGAAGGATCTACAGTGTGCTCCGAGTCTCACTACTAGATCAGACTTGTAGTGTTTTACCTGGTTACAGCCTCCCAAGAACTGGGATTATAGGCACGCCACCACACCTAGCCTCTATTGCTATCTCATGCATGGGCAGGCCCTGGGATTGAACCCCTGGCCCTTGCAGCTGCTTGCAGGCACTTTAATCTGCTGAGCTATTTGACTAGTCCACCCTATTTTATTTATTTATGCTCAAATCTTTATATTTCCCTAACTTGGAGAGCTTTGACTTGAGTTTTTTTTTTTCCTTTTCCAAGTTCCTTAAATTTTAAAATTAGGTTATTGATGTGGGATCTACTTTTAAATAACACATAAGAACTTTAATCCTTTCACGCTCTGTTCAGGCCTCTCTCAGTTGTTGATGTTACAAAATTACATTTTATACATTATGGGTTCCCCATATACGACAAAACTATTTTTTTAATATAATTTATTTTTAGAACAATTTTAGGTTCACACCAAAATTCAGCAGAAGGTACAGAGATTTCTCTGTTGTTGTTACACTGGTTTGTAACAGCACTTTTTTTTTTCTATATTGTATAAGAGAACAAAATGTCTTCACTGATGATGTTTCTTGGAGAGAATTTGTTGTTGTTGTGCTGAGGGTGGAACCCAGGGCCTTGTACACGCAAGATGAAGGCTCTACCATTTGCCACATCAGGTCTTTGATTCATGTTTTAAAATTGAAATGTGCTGTTATGGTTGCATTTTCAAAGTTGTTTACATATTTTGGACAAAAGTTCCTTATCTGCTACGTGTTTTGGAAATATCTTTTGGAAGTACCAGGGATTGAACTTGAGACCCTGTGCTCGCGAGGCGGGCACTTATGCCACTGAGTTATCTCCCCAGCCCTTTTCTCCCACTCTTGCCTTCCATTTTCTTGACTGTCTTTCAGAGAGCCAAAATTTATTACCCACTCTTTCTTTTATGAATTATTATTTTACTTCTGTGAGTAAAAAAAAAAAATCATTGTTAAACCCAACATCATCTAGATTTTTTTTCTTATATTACCTTAGTTTTACAGTTTTCCATTTAACATTTAGGTTTGGGACCATTTTGAGTTTATTTTTATGCGAGATGTAGGGTATGTGTCTTGTGTCATTTTTTGTGTGTGTGTATGTCATTGTTTCACCACCATTTATTGAAAATGCTATCTTTGCTCTCTGGACTTTGTTTAGGCCTGCCCTTGAACTTCAGTCATATGCTGTTGTCCTATGTCTATTCTTTCTATTCACGTTTGCTTTTGCTTTGTTCTATTGCTTCTACACATAAACCTTAAATTTCTTGATAGCCACAAAATTGCATTGACTCGGTAGTCTGAGTTGGAAAGAGCTAACATCTTAACAATGTTGAGCCTTCCTATCCGTGAATATTAAACTATTTCCCTATTTAGTTCTTTTGATTTCTTTTATTAAAACTCTGCAGTTCTCTTCGTACATGTTACACGTATTTTGTTAGATCTATACCAAAATATTTTGTATTTAGATGCTAGCATGATGTTTCCAATTACAAATTCTAGTTGTTCTTTGTGATATATAGGTAAGTGATGGGAGTCTGGTGTACTAATCTTGAATGCTACAGCCCTATCGTAATGACTTCTTAGTCCCTGGGAGTTTTCACTCAATTTATTTTTTTGTCAATTTTTTTTTACATAGAAAGTCATATCAAGGGGGCCCAGCAGGATGGCTCAGTGGTCTAAAGTGCCTGCTTAGGAAAGCTTAGGTGGCTTCAGGGACCGTGGTTCGATCCCCAGCACCACATGCTGCGCCAGCCCTGCCCTCAGGGCAGGCTGAGCCGGCCATAAAAATAAACAAATAAAAGTTCTGAAACAAGAAAAAATAAATAAATAAATAAAATTCTTTAAAAAAAAAAGTTATGTCAAAACTAAGAGTTTTGCTCCTAGTTCTCAAACCGTATATGTTTTATTTCCTTTTTGTTGTTGTTGTTTTGTTTCTTTGTCTGTTCCATTAACTAGGACCAAAAATTCTTTTTATGTTTTAGTTTTTATTTTTTTTATTTTTTAGTTTTTTAATAATAATTCTTTTTAGGGCCCGGCGGGATGGCTCAGTGGTCTAAAGCGCCTGCTTGGGGAAGCTTGGGTGGCTTCAGGGACCACGGTTGCAGTTTGATCCCCAGCACCACATGCTGCGCCAGCCCTGCCCTCAGGGGCGGGCTGAGCCAGCCATAAAAATGAGTGAATAAACAAACAAAGGTTCTGAAATAAGAATAAAAAATAATAAATAAAATAAAAAAAATTTTAAAAAATAATAATTCTTTTTAATATATTGTTCTCTTAATGTAGAAAAATGTAGTGTTATAAACTAGTGGAACAACAATAGTTCTTTAAATTTATTTACTTCTTTAAATTGACAAATAAAAATTGTATATATTTATGTAAGCATTTAAAAATTCATGTAAATTATGGAATGTTTAAATCAAACAAACAAATCTTATGTGTTTATTTTTGTTGTGGTGACAACACCTAAAATCTATTTTTTCAAGAATAAAATATTATTTAATGTCTTTACCATGTTATATAAGAGGATCTTTCCTTTTTTTTTTTTTTTATTATGGCTGGCTCAGCCTGCACTGGGGATGGGGCTGGCATAGCATGTGGTGCCAGGAATCAAACTTTTGTCCCTGTGGTTGCTTAAGCTTGCCTAAGCAGATGCTTTAGACCACTGAGTCATCTTGCTGGCCCAAGAGGATCTTTCTCTCTCTCTCTCTCTCTCTCTCTCTCTTTCTTTCTTTCTTTCTTTCTTTCTATACCGGGAATCAAATTCACAGCCTTGCACTTGCCAGGCAGGTACTTGTGCCACTGAGCTGTCCACTTTATTTTTATTTTTATTTTTATTTTTGAGACAGGGTCTTGCTATGCAGTTCAAGCTGGCCTTGAGCTCACTTTTATAGCCCAGGTTGGTCTTGAAGTCATACCAGTCCTCCTGCCTCAGCCTCCCAAGTGCTGGGACTACAGATGTGCGCCAACACACACAGCTTGAGCTGTCTGTTTGACCCAGGAATCATGAACTTGTTCCTGCTTTCCAACTGATTTTCTTTTTCTTTATTGCATCAGATACAGTGTCTACAGGGTCTCACTACACAGATCAGACTTGTAGTGATTCTCCTGTTTTCAGCCTCCCAAGCACTGGGATTACAGGCACACTACCATACCCAGTTTCAGATGGCTCATTGTGCCTCCAGGGCAGGGACATCATGGCATGCCAGGGATCAAACCCCAGTCCTTGCATCTACATAAGCAAGTGCTTTAATGTGTTGAGATATCTGGCAGGCTCTCCAACTGAAATTTTATTTTCTGTGAATAGCTCTTCAGTCATCTGACTCCCAAGTCCCTGATAATCATCATTCTACCTTATCCCTCTGAGTTCAACTTTAATATTAGAGACCACATACAAATGAAATTATGTGATATTTATCTGTCTGTGCCTGGCTCACCCAACATGACATCTTCAAGACTGGCTTCTATTCTTACCTATGTGTTTATCTTTACTGAAATCACTGTTGCATTATATGTCTTTGAGTCACTGTCTACTATCCTTTTATTTTAACCTATGGAACTATCTTTAGCTTTTTTTTCAGGGAATGTGTAGTGGTAACAAAAACTAGATGAAGAACAGCCGAGGAAGTCCTGTTTATCTGAGGTTCTCTTAATTTCGTCACTACTTTGGGAACGGTTTTGTTAACAGGATTCTTGGGGGGCAGGGTTTTTGTTGTTGCTTTGCTTTCTTTTGTTACTTTCAGTATATCAGCCTCCTGTCTTCTGGCCTCAAAAGTTAAGAAATCTGCTGATATCTAATTGAATATCACTTATATGTGATGACCTGCTTCTCTCTTGATGCCTTAAGGATTTTGGCTTTGACTTTCAACAGTTGGATTTTGATATGCCTTGGCGTAATTGTCTTTGAGTTTGCTTGACATTTATGTTCATAGTGTTCATTAAATTTGAGGAGTTTTCGTTATTCTGTCTTCTCTTTGCCTTGATCATCCATTATTCTCTTGACTATTTCTACATTTTTCTCTGGTTCTTTGAGCACTTGTAAGACAATCGCTTTAATGTGATTATCGAACAGACTTACCATCTGGGCTTATTAGGGACCAGTGTTGTTGATCATTACTCTTTGAATGTGTTACACTTTCCTACTTCTTTCTATGCCCTCTAGAGTGGTTTGTTTGTGGAATATTGGACATTTGAATCTAATAATGATTATTATTAGATTCTGTAAGTCAGATTCTCTCCCCTAGAGCTTCCTAGTTTGTACTTGTTCTCGTTGTTGCTTTTGTGGGATGAGTGTGTCAGAGACCCATGTGACATATTTATGTAAGATTTCCTCTGCTGATTTTTGAGCCTGTGCCTTTTCCTAAGCATACATATTGATTTTTAAACTATTTTCACATATACAATTGCTTTTTCATGCTATAATCTTTAAAATGTTTCCCAAAAGAAGAAAAAGATGGAGCTGTAAGAGGAAGGTACCAGCCCTTTAACCTCCCAGGGTGATGGACGGGGGCTTACAACAGTGACTGTTCGCCTCCTTGCACTTTTGCATTCAGAAAAAGCAGTCAGTGATGGAAGCGTGGATCCCTGATATTTGGAGTACAGGTTTTTTTTTGTTTTTTTTTTGTCTGCCCATGTTCCTAAAAAGCTGCATGGAAGCTGTTCCTGTAATAGTGCCTGGCTGCCTGCCAAAAGGCTTGGCGGTGGGACACAGCTAATAGTTACTGTGCTAAGAGCTGAAAATGACCAAAATTACCTGTAGCTTACCATCTAAGTCTTCCCTTGAAAGCTGCAAGCCTTTCATCCACAGCAAAGAGCCATGACAGTTACATACGACAGATCCTGTCAGTGCTTCCTAGTCCCTCATCTTTCTAGAATTCTCACCTCAAACACTTTCTTTTTTTGTATTCAGCAGAGGATGTACAGGGTATACAGGATCACACTACATAGATCGGACTTGTAGTGATTCTCCTGCTTTCAGCCTCCCAGAGAGCTGGGATTACAGGTGCATGCCACCACACAGTCTCACTCACAGTCTCAGCATGCCCCGTGAGCGAGGGTGGCATGTGGGCCCGCCTTTCAAACACTTTTATGAAGGTGCGATTTTTCAGAGAATATTTTCAAGCTGATGAGAATAGTCCAGCGAAATGCAAGATATAATAGTACAAGATAAAGGGCCCACGAGCTAGCTCAGCAGACCAAGCTCCTGCTTAAGCAAGTACAGGGACCAAGGTTTGATCCCTGGCACCACATACCATGCCAGCCCTGTCCCCAGGCATATTGAGCCTGCCACCTAGACCAAGCATAGTGGTGCAAACCTGTAATCCCAGCACTGGGGAGGCTGAAAACAGGAGGATCACTACGAGTCCAAGTTGTATAGACGTACCAAATACATTTAAAAAGTGTAAGGTAAGTTGCTCATTTTGTATGTCTTTGAGAAAGATTCGGTTGGCTTGAGCACAAGAGGGAATGCTTACCTGTGCAAGGAAGAGGAGCTTCTGCATACTGTGATGGAGAATGCTGTAGACACCAACGAAGTCCATTTGTTGGCAGGTTTGACTTAGTTCTGATATCTACTGATTTTGTCTTGTCTGGTTGATCTATTTGTGACAGTGGGATATTAAGGTTCCCCATTACAATTGTGCTAGTGCTTATTTGATTTTTTTTTTAATGTCTGTCGATATTTGTGTTATTTAGTTGGGTGCACCAACGTCTGGTGAAAATATACTTACGGTTATTATGTATTTGTGTAACAACTCATAAATAAACTGCTGGCAGTGTATTATGAAGAAATGCTGTGTAATTTGAGCACTTTATATTTGTATAAATAAATTCAATGACTGGGTAAAAGTGAAATAAAAAGAGCAGTCTTTTTAAAAAAGAGTAAGAAAAGAGTTAAAATTATCCTGGGTTGAGAATATATTCCTGGGTTGGCAGATTTGGTGGAGGGAGAAAAGCGAAGTTCCTGTGATTGCTTTCATTTTTTAATATGCAGTATAAAACATAACATCTAAGAGCTCTGGGTAAGGAGTAGTGCAGCATTGTTGGGACCTAGACAAAAGTGAAGAAGGTACAAACTAGGTTTCTTTTTTATTTATTTATTTATTTTTAAAACTAGGTTTCTTTTTGGAGGGAAAATTATCAAAATTGTAAAAGCATGTAAAGTTATATAAACTGATAATTAATTTGAGATTTGTGCTGCTACAACAAAATATGTGAGACTAGGTAACTTATAAAGAATAGAAATTCGTTTCTAATAGTTCTCAGGCTAGTTCAAAACCAAGGCACCAGTAGGTTCAACATGTGGTGAGAACCAGGTCTTCACCTCCAAGATTATTCTCCAGGGGGGAAGGAGGCCACAGAGGGACAGAAGAAACAAAAAGGAGTGAACTCTTTCCATTAAGCCTTATTTATTTATTTATAACTTTTTTTTTTTTTAAATGGTCAGCTCAGCCTGCCCTGGGGGTAGGGCTGGCACACCATGTGGTGCCAGGGATTGAACTGCAATCCTTGTGGTTGCCTAAGCTTTCTAAGCAGGTGCTTTAGACCACTGAGCCATCTCACTGGCCCCATTAAGCCTTTTTGTAAGGGCACCAATCTATTCCTGAGGCCAAGTCCTCATAAATTACACATCTCCCCAAAGGACTCACTTTCTACCTCTGCTGCACTGGGGATTAAATTTCCAGGGAATGCACTTTCACCACAGTGCTACTGTTGCCTAGAAAAAGATTTTTTATTTATTTTTTTAATTAAAATTTTATATTTTATTTTTTTCTTGTTTCAGAACTTCTGTTT
>PVJA010028267.1:10562-27853 GCA_004027025.1 Myocastor coypus | reverse complement strand
AAAAAAAAAAAAAAAAAAAAAAAAAAAAAATGCATGTTTTGTTATACAGGTCTTGCTTCAACTTGCCCTTAACCACCCAGCAGGAAAAAAAAAAAATGCTTAATTATAATGCATGAAACAGAGCTAGGGGCCTGGCAGGATGGTGCAGTGGTCTAAAGTGCCTGCTTAGGAAAGCTTGGGCGGCTGCAGGGACCACGGTTCGATCCCCGGCACCACATGCTGCACCAGCCCTGCCGCTCAGGGCAGGCTGAGCCAGCCATAAAAATAAATGGCAGACAGTCAAAAGTTCTGAAACAAGAAAAATAAATAAATAAATTCTTAAAAACAAACAAAAGTTCTGAAACAAGAAAAAAAAATAAACAGAGCTAGATTGGTGAGACAAGCTTTAGGAGGCTTAGATTCAATAGCCTCTAACATCACAAGCTTCACTGGTGGCCCACTGCAATTGCAGAACATTTGACTGTATATGTACCTGTTTTCTCTTAGCCCAAAGAGAAGTATATTCTTTTCCTTTTTTTTTTTTCCTAAGCAACATCAATAGTTAGGTGGGTCATGCCCACACACTGTACTCTGTAGAACGATTGTGAGGACAATATGCAATATGTCAACTTTCAAAGAAAAGAAAGGGAAAAAGAAAAAATAATAATAATGTTGATTTAGAAGGGCTAATGTTTAATTGTTTGATCAAGCTTATATACCTATATGTATTAATCTAAACTGATCTGATGATGAAAATATGTAATATAACTCGTGTTAAATTTAAACAATAAAAAATAAACAATAAAAACAAATAAATAAATGGATGTTTATTGAACACATACTCATTAGTGAAATAAACCAGACCTATATGTGCAAATATCGTATAGTCTCCCTAATATAAGAACTTTAAAGAAGAAAACAAGAACTTAAGGGCATAACACAGCTGAATGTGTTATGGACTAAACAACGAAGCGACTGGAAGCAGATAAAGCAGAAAACATATCAATAGCAAAACCGTACACTTATGTACACAGGATGAATCAGATATTGGTCTCAAGAACCTTCAAAAGGTTCATCATATTGATCATAGCACCATGTAACACTAAAACTATGCTTGGAATGCATGGCACTATTGTCTTTTTGAAGTGTACTGCACCCAGTGTAATCTCAGTTACTGTCATTCTCTCAAGAGTAGTACTTGAAAATAAGAGACTGGGCCAAATACCATATTCTTGAAAGGGTACAACTTTGTATTTCCTTGAATTTCCAAATATCTGTGTCAAAATTGTGTAACTGCTTATATCACATTGTATGGAACGTTTTTAGAATATCAATGATGGTCAGAAAATATCAATTCCAAGCTAAGTCAAAGATATTTGAAGCCGGGCATGGTGGCGCATGCCTGTAATCCCAGCACTCGGGAGGCTGAGGCAGGAGGATCGGTGCGAGTTCGAGACCAGCCTGGGCTACAAAACTGAACTCAAAGCCAGCCTGAACTGTACAGCAAGACCCTGTCTCAAAAAGACAAAAAAAAAAAAAAAAGATGTTTGATACTCAGAAAGCCAGTGATGATAAGCTCAAGTACCTATGCTATAGTGTAATAGTATCACAAAGCTTTTCTGCTGGAGCGTTTAGAATGTAAGTTAACAGACCAAAAATTGGAGAAAAAGAAGGGCTATGAGGATAGCCAATATTTTGGCCCTAGCCCTTCAAGGTCAATAAGGACTCAGGATATATAAGAGAACCTGTGCTGTAATATCCTATAACTCAGAGGCGTCCCAAATTTCCTGGTCAAGGAGATTATGGGACCTCAGAGGAAAGGGATGAATGAACTATAGTGTGTCTAAGGAGAGTCACCCAGAGACAAACATTCTCTCAGGCTTTCACAGAAAGCAAAATGGCCAAGCAATGGCCGTGACTCATCCCGAAGGCTGACACTAACAACAGTTCTACAAATTACTATCTATTGTCCCAAACTTAATCCTGAGGGGATTTGACCCTGGAAGATACAAAAAAAAAAATGGATGTTTTGTTATACAGGTCTTGCTTTGACTTGCCCTTGATCACCCAGAAAAAAAAAAAAGCTTAAAAACAATGCATGAAACACAGAGCTAGATTGGTGAGATGAACTTTAGGAGGCTTAGATCAATGTCCTCCAACATTACAAGCTTCACTGGTGGCCCACTGCAACTGCAGAACATTTGACTGTGTATGCATCTGCTTCCTTTTAGGCCAAAGAGAAGAATTTTCTTTTCTTTTCTTTTCTTCTTTTTTTTCTTTTTTTTCTTCTTAACAACATCAATAGGGAGGTGGGTCATGCCCACACACTGTGCTCTATAGAACTATTGTGAGGACAATATGGAATGTGTCAACTTTAAAAAAAAAGAAAGGGGGAAAAAAGTAATGTTTATTGAAAGTGTTAATGTTTAATTTTAATGTTTAATTGTTTAATCAACCTTATATACCTATATCTATTAATCTAAACTGATCTGATGATGAAAATACGTAATATAGCCATTGTTAAATTTAAACAATAAAAATATTAAATAAAAAAATACCATCAACATGCCTCACAGACCTGGAGAAATCATTCCTAAAATTTATTTGCAACCAAAAAAGACCTAGAATTGCAAAGACAAGGCAGGAGACATTACAATTCTTGATCTAAAGTCATACTACAAATCTACAGTGATAAAATCATCATGAGATTGGCAAAAAAAGAAAATAGACCTGAGGATCAATGGAATAGATTAGAAAATGCAAAAGCAAATACAAACACACTCAGCCACCTTATTTTCTTTTTTTAATGAGCAGAACATATTTATTAAGGGAAAGAAACCTCCTGTCCAAGAGAGGGACAAGAGGTGGGTCCTGAGTGGGTGTCACCAGTTAGCTGTCCTTCCAGGGACTTTAATAGAGGAGAAGACATGGAAACTCACTTAGGTGAGTATGAGGTGGGATAAAGACTGTGGTCAACCAATGAAATTACAAGCACCATTTCTCGGGTAAAATAAATTAAAATCAGGATGCAGTGGGAAGGCAAGTCATGTAACAAGCGAGCAAGAACACCACCCATTGGGCTTGGGCTCATGACTTTTTCCAGGGTCTTTTAAGGTGATTGATACTTATTTAGCATGTCAATCCCTGATGCTCAGCCTTAAGGAAGTATGTAGTTGCTTCTGTTTACTCTTGTCTTGAGATCTGGCCCAGGGCAGAGGAGTGTCTGTCTCTAGTTGGAAAGTCACCTAGTCTTCCATGTCATCCTTGAGGGCCTGGCCCTGGATGACTGCCTATAATATTTCTATCTAATTCAGCTGCCTATAACATTCCCCCCTCCAAAGAAGCAACCCAAACTGTCGTGAGGGAACCATGGGCAATGACCACTCTGGCATCTTCAGGCTGAAAAGGGTCTTAGTTGTGAACCGGCAGTTACAGATACTCTCTAGAGGTCCTTTCTAAAGCTGGAAGAAAGATGGCCTCTTCAACAAACAGTGCTGAAAAAATTGGCTCTCCACATGCTGGAAACTAAAACTTGACCCAGGTCTATTACCATGCACTAAACTAAAGTCAAAATGGATTAAAGATCTAAATATTAAAAGTGAAAGCACCTGCTTAGGCAGAGCACAGGGGCTGGGGTTCCATACCTGGCTTGCTATCCCACTCCTGCCCCCAGGATGTGCTGAGAAGGTGATTGAGACTGGGCATGGTGGCACGTGCCTGTAATCCCAGCTCTTGGGAGGCTGAAAACAGGAGAATCACTAGGAGTCTGATCTATGTAGTGAGACCCTGTATACCCTATCCTAAACACCTAAGGGAAAAAAAATTAGAAATGATTTTGGGGCTGGGTGTGATGGCATACACCCCTAATCCCAGCACTTCAGAGGCTGAGACAATAGGATTTCTGTGATTAAGAGGCCAGACTGGTATATATATCCCAGGTATATATATGATATATATATATATATATATATATATATATATATATATATATATATGTATATAAGTATATATATACACATATATATACCAGAAACAATAAATAAATAAATATCACTCAGTAGTAAACAAACACATATATACATGCACACACACATTGAACATGTACCAGCCTTTATCCCTACTAAGTCATTTGATGGCTTCTTTTATTCTTCCTTTTTTCTTTTTTGGTAAATAACAGTTACCTCTCAGATTTTCAATTCTTTTTTTTTATTTTATTTTATTATAAAGAGAAAAACAATAAAATGAAATTTTAATACAAGGAATAAGAAGGTAACAGTGGCTAATACACTGCATAATGTTACATTTAAAGTAGTTACTCATCTTGGGTTCTTTCAACACAGGTTTTATGGAGTAATTACTCTTTATAAGTCTTGGTGTTGGTAATAAATGAATAAGGTGTCTCTTACACAGGTAACTTCTAAGTTGTAGGAATGTATTTTTTTATTTCTTACACAGGATTTATACAATCTCTATTGGAACATAAGAAATAGGCAAGACTATTTAAGAAAACTTATGAAGACTCAATTTCTGTCATCTGGAAAGTTTTTATTTTCATATCCATATTTATTTGCCTGGAATATCTTTTTTTAAAAAATATATATTTAATACAGGGTCCACAGGGTCTCACCACATAGATCATACTTGTAGTGGCCCGTCCTCTTTTTTAGCCTCCCACGTGCTGGGATTTCAGGTGTGTGCCATCATACCCAGTCTCAGTCGCCCTCTCAGCATGCCCCAAGGGCAGGCCAGCAGGCCAGGGATCAAACCCCGGGCCCTTGCATCTGCCTAAGCAGGCAATTTGACTGACTGAGCTATTGGGCTGGCCCTTAGAACATCTTTTAAATAAAAGGTATATATAAGGACTAAGGCAGGGTCCCAGCGGGATGGTTCAGTGGTCTAAAGCGCCTGCTTGGGAAAGCTTGGGTGGCTTCAGGGACCCCAGTTCGATCCCCAGCACCACATGCTGCGCCAGCCCTGCCCTCAGGGTGGACTGAGTCGGCCATAAAAATGAGTGAATAAACAAAGGTTTCTGTAACAAGAAAAAAATAAATAAATAAAATTTTTAAAAAATAAAAATAAATTTTCTAAAAAAAAAAAAAAAATAAGGACTAAGGCAGTTGTACACACCTATAATCCCAACACTTGAAGGCTGAGGCAGAAAGATCACTGACTTAAAGACCAGCCAAGGCTGCATAGTGATCAATGCCTCAATAAAAGGAATAAAGCAGTGTCTAGCACTTAGTAAATATGTAGTAGAAGGTAAAATAAAATTAAAAAAGGAAGCTGGGAGTGGTGGCTCACGCCTGTAATCCCAGCACTCGGGAGGCTTGAGGCAGGAGGATCTGTGCGAGTTCGAGACCAGCCTGGGCTACAAAACTGAGCTCAAGGCCAGCCTGAACTGCATAGTGAAACCCTGTCTCAAAAAGGCAAAAAAAAAGAAGGTAGTTATAGCCAAGAAGAATTAAGAAATAAAGGAAATTTAATTCCAGGGTATCATAAAACAATCAATAATGGAAATCATAGCAATATATTGCTCCTTCCTGAGGCTTTAAGTTTATATGTAGTGACTCTTACAAAATCCCTGTGATGGGGCCAGTGAAACAGCTCAGCAAACTAGGCACCTGCTTAGGCAAGTGCAGGTACCAGGGTTCAATCCCTGTCACCACATGCCCTGCCAGCCCCACCCCTGGGCATGCTGACCAAGTCCCAGGGTGGTAGAGAATGCCTGTGATCCCAGCATCGGGGAAGCCGAAAGCAAGGGGATCACTATGAGCCTGAGCTGCATAGTGAGACCTTGTACCAAATACATTTTTTTTTAAAAATCTCTATGTTGTAGGGGAAGGTGTTATGATTCTCTCTTACTAATGAGGAAACAGACACTGACCAAGAAGAAGAGATTTGCCAGTATTCTGAACCCAAAAGATAGGAGTCCATGTACAATGGTGAGTTCAGTGCTGGGTACCAATACTGTAACGGGCCAGTGATCTCCTCAGTGCACCCATCACATCCCTGTTTCTCAAACTATAGATGAGGGGGTTGAGCATAGGAGTAAGCACTGTGTAGAAGATAGAGATCGCCTTGTCGTGGCTAGGGGCCCGGTAACGCTTTGGTCTCAGGTAAATAAACATGGCTGCCCCATAGAAGAGGGACACAGCTGCCAGGTGGGAAGAGCACGTCGCCAGAGCCTTATTTTGAGCCTGAGCAGAGTGCATGCGGAGCACAGCCCTCAGGATGCAAGCATAAGAGGCCACAATAATAGAGAAGGGAAGGAGCAGCATAAAGACACAGCAAGCAAACAGCAGAGTGTCGAACAGGGATGTATCTGCACACACCAGCTTCAGTAAAGCTGGCACCTCACAAAAGAAGTGATCCACATTCCTAGAGCCACAGTAGGGTAAGATC
Organism: Myocastor coypus; assembly: GCA_004027025.1. NCBI lineage: Eukaryota > Metazoa > Chordata > Mammalia > Rodentia > Myocastoridae > Myocastor > Myocastor coypus. Next base: position 21,472 of record PVJA010028267.1, on the reverse strand, counting down.
ATGATTGCTACCACCTGAATTATTCCATCTAATATACCAAAGGCCCAGGAACTTCCAGCAATCTGGAGACAGACTCTCTGGTTCATGAGGATGGGATAGCGGAGTGGGTGGCTAATGGCCACATAGCGGTCATAAGCCATGAGTCCCAGCAATAGCCCTTCAGATCCCACGAGAGAGACAAAAAATCCAGTTTGTATGCCACATCCCACAAAGGAGATGGTCTCACTGCCAGACAAGAAGTTGAATGCCATCTTTGGCACAATATCGCAGACCAGCATGAGGTCCATGAAAGAGAGTTGACTGAGGAAGAAGTACATGGGTGTATGTAGTTGAGGATCTGTGTAGATGAGGAAGATGAGGAGAACGTTTTCACAGAGGGCCACTGTGAAGACGACCATAACTGCAGAGAAGAGGGCAAGATCAGTCTGGTTGTGGGAAAAGATGCCCAAGAGGATGAATCCATCTACAGACGTTTGGTTTGACCATATGCTCATGATTCAATTGTTCACAGTCACCTGAAAATATGGACAGAGAGATTCCGAAACTGAGTAAAATGTCTGTCTCTGAACTCTTTCTCAGATATGTATGCTTGTAATTCATAAATCCAAAAACATGTGCTTTGGAAAAATACAGGAAAATGTTGTTTCATATTCCCAGGACACATCCAATAGGATTTCTGCTACTCAGAATCAGACAACAGAAAAAAAAAAGAATCAGACAACATATCTATATTTGCATGTATTTATGTTAAGATGAACAGAAACTGTATTTTTTATATCACAGGACTATCAGACAGCCTTCACTCAGCAGGCAAAACTGCACTCACTGACTCTTGTTAGCTGGAATCACATAAACTTTGTAAATGGTCTGTAACAGTACTTTGACCCTTTCCTGCTCAATAATTTTATACATTACAACAAGGGAAGATAATGGAACCAGGGTTGTTCTTTAGCCTTCATTTTGTTCTGGCCAAAAATATTTTCATCATTTTTATCCTAACATTTAGTTCATTGATTCTGATTGAAACATCAGAAAACCTCAGTTCTAGAGTCAGCATTTCTCAGAATTATCCTGCTCTAAGTCACCAACCTCCCTCAGCTGTATTCCTGTATCTTCTCCTTGGTCTCTTTTAATCTCTGACCTGCTGAGTCTATTCTCGTAATACTTCCTGTGAATCTGTTACAATACAAATCATGTGATGTAAATTTCTGTATGAAATTTCTCAATAATTTTCAGTAAAAATCTTACAAACAGGAAACACAACACACACACACACACACACACACACACACACACACACACACACACTTCTGAGTTCACTGACCCCTGTTTTCCTTTTACGCAATGTGCTTTCTTGAATTTCTCCCAAACTGAATACACTTCATCTTTGGCCTTTGTCTGCTTTTCTCTGCAGCATGCTTCTTTGCCAAGTTCTAGTTCTTACCTTCTTCCTGTTTTTATTCAAATGTCAACTTTTTTAGAGTATCAAATACTTATATCAAAATACAAGTATTTTGTCCTTTCAGTCCCCTTCTCTGATCTCAAGAAATCCACAGCACTTATACTGCTTGGCCATATCCATGCTAGCACAGTGTAACTTTACTCTCTGTATTATATCACTGGAATATAAGCACCATGTATTCTTTCCTATGACACATATCATCTCATAAAATTTTGCCAATTCATAGAATAATCTCAATACATATGTACTTCCTGAATAACATGGTTCATGATGAAGTGATACATAATTGCAAGTTCCATTTGTACAAAAGCCTCCTGTAATCACAGGAAAACTTATTCTTGTCCTGAAGGTGGTAGACACTAAGTATTTAATTCTTTTCTATGAAAGACAATCAATTATAGGTATTTTCAAATCATGAGAGGATTCAGTATAAATGGTACAGTCATACCTGCTTTATGTCACTGTAAAAATGAAGTTAGGCAATTATGTAGGACACCAGTGATCCAGGGTAATTTCCTAAATTGAGGTGGCCTAGGCTATCTCAGTGCCGGGAGAGTAAGCTGAATCACTTGTTTTCATATGCGAGTGAGAGCAGGTTTTGCCTTGTGTCCCAAAAGGACCCTTGTGCCATGTTCCTTTGTGAACAATGACACCAAATATGATGGGATTTCATGTCACATCAAATCACTGTTCTCACAGTCTTAAAGCACCATCATAGCCATATTGGCCCTAGGGTCAGCCAACCTTCAGAACCACCCGGGTCTTCCTGAGCTATCACCGCACAAGTTACTCCTTACACTGAAGATGCCCGACCCTACCAAAAGGACACAGGGGCAACTGGCCACAAGCAGCTTCAAGAACATACATTTTCATTCTCTTTTCTCCTGCTACTCTCTTATTCTATAATACTGAATTACTGGTAAATGATATTTCTCTGGATGGATCCCTTGAACCCATATTGTTACACTCACTGTGTATTTAACACCTCTCCTCAAATGTCAAAAGGCCTTGTCTTCCATAAACTAATAAAGATCTTAGTATTCCTAAACAAATACCTGTCCTTAACTCCTTCTAGCTCAGTTAGTACCAGGTCTGCTCAGTAGCCCAACTCAGATCACAGGGTCACATTTGACTTCTCACTTTACCTCAGACACACACCCTGACAATAAGTGCTGCTGGCTCCTCTAAAACGTATCCATCACTGGGGCCTGGCAGGATGGCTCACTGGTCTAAAGCGCCTGCTTGGGAAAGCTTGGGCAAGCTTGGGCGGCCCAAGCTTGGGACCACGGTTCAATCCCCGGCACCATGTGCTGTGCCAGCCCTGCCCTCTGGGGGGGCGGGCTGAGCTGGCCATAAAAACGAATGAATAAACAAACAAAGGTTCTGAAACAAGAATAAAAATAATAGCCGGGCGTGGTGGTTCACGCCTGTAATCCCAGCACTCGGGAGGCTGAGGCAAGAGGATCAGTGCGAGTTCGAGACCAGCCTGGGCTACAAAGGTGAGTTCAAGGCCAGCCTCAACTGCATAGCAAGACCCTGTCTCAAAAAAATAAAATAAAATAAAATAAAACGTATCCATCACTGAACACTTTCCACTCCCGTCAGCACCCACTTACGCCATAAGCTTTGCTCTCCTGGTAAATGGCTAAGAGGTCTAGGTGGATGACCTCCCCATGCCGTCCCCAGTCTACAGACACACCACACTGGAGTGAAACTATCTCCTCAAGAGTAAAAGCCACAGGCCTTCCAGGGGGTGGGGGGAGTAATACTTTCACCAATAGGCCCTTGGTCCCCCCTACAGATCTCCTTTCCTTCTGCTCTCCCCATAATTCCCTGCTCCAGTCACATGAACCTTCCTGCTATTCTTGCCTTGCAGCAGCCCATAGTCACCTTAGTACTTGCTCTCACCTGTGGCAGAAGCCTCTTCTCAAATACGCTCTGCTTTATTCCCTCTTCCCCTTATCTTCTCAGCAAAGCCCTCTCTCAGTGCCCAAAACAGAGGGCAAAGCCACCTCTCGTTCCTGAGTCCTTCCTGTCATCATTTTCTCATAGTGTGTAAGAGATGCTGCATTGTGTTTGCATGGATTTGTTTCCTGCACTTCCTGAGTAGAACCTCTATTCCCTAGTGCCACTTTTGTTTATAATGTGATCATAGGTATCCAAAAGAGTGTTTAACATGTATTAGCCAATATTTATTGACTAATAAATTGACTAATTTAAGATTGACTAAAAAAAAAAAAAAAAAAAAAAAAAAAGATTGACTAGTGCTCACATTATGTAAAACAAGTTGGAAATTTGTTCTAATATTCTACATGCTATTTCTCTTATTTTTTTTAACTCCAGAACTTTCTTCTTATGAAAGTGAGTTCATTATCTTCCTAGATATAGTACAGAAGAAACAATATTCTTTTGGGGAAAAAAATGGCTCAGTGACCCATATCAGCCTTCTTGCCACTTCACCCTCTCGTTTCACTAGTCCTGCATCTTCTGGCTGTGACCCAATGATGGACATAGTACCTGAAGCTGAGCTCCTCCATCCAGCAGGGATAGAGAGGGAAGGAAAAGGTTAGTAAGACTTTGGGAAAGGAGAGAATGAAGTGGGACAAAGAAAGAGAACTTTAAGATAGAGTGAAGCATGTCATAAGAAGAGGAAAGCCTCCTAAAACAATAGGGACTGCAAGGAAGAGGGAAGAGGTGACAGGAAAAAGACACTCATTTACCTTTGAGTTGATACCCTGAAGAAGAGAAAAGTCAGCAGAGATGCCCTGTGGTACAGTTTCTCACAGAAAAATAATTTTATGTTCCCTCTCCAGTATTTGTGCTTACTCCTGAGAAAGGACAGGGAATAGATATACCCTGTCTGATCTTTCCCACTCCCCAGAACCAACAGACCAGCCGTGGATGCCCGCATCCTCCCATCCTGTGAACTGACAGACAGTAGGACCCAAAAAAGACAACAGCCTCCCCCAAGAGGCTGGAGAAGAGAAAAGAGACACGATCAGGGGATGGTAGCAAAGACATAGGATCAGAACCAGCATCTGGACCTCTAGAGAAGCCCACTACTCTCAACCCCTTCCACAACACAGCCGCCTCTCACTTTGGGTGCAGAACTGTCCCTCACTGCCCACACAGGAGCAGGCTCTGAGAAGAGAGGCAAGGCTGACAGCCCTGAGAAGAGTGAAAACTCCAGCCCTGGAACAAGAGTTCCCAAGCTTATAATTAAAAAGAGCCCCGGGAGAGCTTGGGGACAAGCCAAGAGCCAGGCCAGTGGGGACGGTATGATGAAATCTGTTGGTATTTTTGTTTATGGTTTTGCTTTTCTGAGGTGGGGAGTCTCCCTAGGTAGCCCAGCATGCCATGCTTGCTTGAGCCCCCCAAGCGCTAGGATTACAGGTGTGAGCCACCATGCACAGCTAGACAATCCATAAAGAATGTGGACCCTGTGTTTATTATTATTGAGATCTATATTTATACTTATTTTTCCTGTCATCCTAGAATAATCAAGGATAAGAGTAACTCAGGTTGGAATATAAATTTTAGGCTCACTCTGGTTTTAGCTTTATGTCCCATGGAGGCAGATCTCTTTTCATGACAAATTCATTGGAAGAAAATGCCAGAAACATAAATTTATCTTTTCTTTCAATTCTTTAGTATCAGTTTCAGATGGCTACTTTTCATTTTACTTACACGACAAGAATGAAACATCATTTATCGGGTATACAAACCTCCTGATAATTTCAGCTAGAGGTAGATGCATGGAGCAGAGAGATAAAACCTAAGAATCAAAAAGGCTTTCCAAGAAAGCTTGAGCTGATGACCTTAGCAGCACCTGTCTGAGAAACATGCAGTCAAGTGATCTTGTTTTTTAGGAGTTTTTTTGTTTATTGGTTGGTTGGTTGGTTGGTTGGTTGGTTGGTTGGTTGGTTGGTTTGTTCATTTTATTTTACATATTTAGTAGAGTCTCACTATGCAGCTCGAGCTCATAGTGGTCCTCCTGTGTTCATTCTCCCCAGTGCTGGAATTACAGGTGTGTGCCACCACACCTGACTCAATGATCAGCTCAGTGTGCCTGGGGGAGGGGCCAGCACAGCATGTAATGCTGAGGATCGAACCCTTGTCCCTGCACTGGCCTCAGCAGGCACTGAGCTATCTTGAGAGCCTAGTCAAGTTATCCTGAACTCTGGAAATTTCTGTACTATTATTCTCTGGCCAATGTGAGTTGCCCGCATATCTCTCCCAACTTCAGCATCCTCCAAGGACCAGTGCTACGTTTCTCCATGTCCACGAGCTCATCGGAGCACAAGTGCTCAGCTCCTCATGGAGATCAGTTTCATTTTCAGGATCCTACTTTAGAGCCAGGAAGTTTGAATTCCCCTCGTTCAAGAAGCAGAAAAGGAAAATACCAATGAGGCCAAACCGGTACATTAATGGTTGCTGTAGCTCAGACCATAGGTACCATGAGGAATAACAGATAACTCAGTCAAGGGGGAAGCTTTTCCTTTGATTGGTATGGAAGTCATTTCATAAGATTGTTTATTTTATTGATTTAGGGGCTTTTTTCCCCCTGTTGAGCTGAAGCAAATTTTATTCCAAATAAGCATAGCAATATTTGAAGTTTTGTTAGCTTGGATTTTTTATTTTTAACTTTTTCTACTTATTTTAAGAGTCTATTTAAATTAAGAGGAAAGGGCCCGGCAGGATGGCTCAGTGGTCTAAAGCGCCTGCTTGGGAAAGCTTGGGTGGCTTCAGAGACCGCGGTTCGATCCTGGGCACCACATGCTGCGCCAGCCCTGCCCTCGGGGCGGGCTGAGCCGGCCATAAAAATGAGCGAATAAACAAATAAAGGTTCTGAAACAAGAAAAAAATAAATAAATAAATAAAAATAAAAAATAAAAAATAAATAAATTAATTAAGAGGAAAGATCATAGTGTTTTCATTAGTTAATTAAAATAATACTTAGGGTCAGCCAGATAGCTTGGTGGACTAAAGCATGTGCTTAGCAGAACGCAGCAGCCAAAGTTCAATCCCTGGCATGCCATACAGGCCCTGCCCTAAGGGCCGCACTGAGACAGCAATTGAGACTGGGCATGGCGGTGCACACTTGTAATCCCAGCTCTTGGGAGGCTGAAAACAGGGGGATCACTACAAGTCCCATCTACATATTGAGACTCTTCAGATCCTGTCCTAAAAAATACAAAGAAAGAAAAAAGGAAAGAGAGAGAGACAGAGACAGAGACAGAGACAGAGAGAAAGGGAGAGAGAAAGAAAAAATAAAGAGAAAGTTACTTAGTTTTAAAAGCAATAACTGCCAAAAGCAGAAAAATTAAGGAACATTGTATGCACAGTCCATATAAAAGTCAACGTTTTGGATTGTACATAAGAAGTGATTTCAGTTTTTGAAGTATTGTAATAGCCCATGATATAAATATACCTTAGATGGACCTAGGGATGCAGTTCAGAAAAGAAAAAACAGCCAGTAAGTTTCTTTAAAAAGAAGATACAAAAAAAAATGAATGTTTTGTTATACAGGTCTTGCTTCAACTTGCCCTTGACCACCCAGCAAGAAAAAAAAATGCTTAATTACAATGCATGAAACGCAGAGCTAGATTGGTGAGATGAGCTTTAGGAGGCTTAGATTCAATAGCCTCCAACATCACAAGCTTCACTGGTGGCCCACTGCAATTGCAGAGCATTTGACTGCGTATGTATCTGCTTCCTCTTAATCCAAAGAGAAGTATATTCTTTTCCTTTTTTTTTCTAAGCAACATCAATAGTTAGGTGGGTCATGCCCACACACTGTACTCTGCAGAACGATTGTGAGGACAATGTGCAATATGTCAACTTTCAAAGAAAAGAAAGGGGAAAAGAAAAAAAAAAAGTAATGTTGATTTAGAAGGGTCAATGTTTAATTGTTTGATCAATCTTATATACCTATATGTATTAATCTAAACTGATCTGATGATGAAAATACGTAATATAACCATTGTTAAATTAAAACAATAAAAAATTGAAACTTGAAAAAAAAAAAGAAATACCAACTTTTGCAGCACATTTACACAACTTCTACACAGTATCTTGACTTAAACCCAAGAGCAAAAGTTCAGACTCTTCAATTTTGAATAAACAAAATTAGTAAACTGGGATAACCTTTCTGTCTAGATTTTACTGAGAGTGGCCTTTTAAATATTTTAATTAAAGAAGGCAGGTATGGCACTTTTATACTGTTGTCACCAATACTGATGTTTCTTGGGCTCTCAGGAAAATTTTCTTTTTTTGTAGTTGATGCAGTAGGGTCGAGAGCTCCCACTCAGCCATCCTCAAATTTTTCCCACTTATTTTGTGCATTAATTTGTATAATAATTTCACTCATATGCAGCTCCAGTACTGTTTACTCCATCTATATTTCTGTAGGAATATTGTGAAACTTATCTGCATGGAAAGTTAGATCCAGTTTACAGATATTTTCAGAACATTTCTCAAGTGTTTTCGCTATTTTAAAAGCATTTAAAACAAAAACTACAAATCATACAGAATTTCACTTAACAAAATAAGATGAATTCCACACTATTTGTTACAATGCATAGTGTTGCTTCCAATTAGTTATTCGTATTATTAGATATGCATGCAAAATTGGAAGAAGAAAGAAGAAAACAGAGAGAAGTCCAGAGAGATAGCTTAGTACAATAAGAGCTTTCCTGGCAAGTGTAAGGTCCTGAGTTTGATCCCAGGTACCATCAAAAAAAAAAGTAAAAAACAAAGAAATTAAGAAGAAGGGCTGGAGAGATAACTCGGTGGTCTAAATGCCTACCTGGCAAGCATGACAACCCAGATTTAATCCTTGGCACTGCACACCATGCAGGTCCAGGAAGGGCACACCACACTGATCACGGGAACCAATCGTGGTGGCACACATCTGCAATCCCAGCGCTGCGGAGGCTAAGACAGGAGGATCATCATGAGTCTGGGCTGTGTAGTGAGACTCCTTAAATAAGTAAAAAAAAAAAAAAAAAAAACTTTTTAAATAATTAAAAAAGGAAATTAAGAAGAGAAAAAGTACAAACAATTGAAAACCTGAGATAAAATAAAGTAAGCATTAACTAGCCTTTCCATAGACCAGCGGAAATCTGCAGTACAGTTGTCCAACATATACTGCCTATATGCATGCACCCTCTCTCCTGTCCTCCTCGACTCACCAACTCTTTCCCTTTGAATAAATAAGTTCATTACCTTTCCCCAGTATCTGTTGTACCCTTCAGACTCCAGTTTTGCTTTCAGGTTTTAACACGAAGGAAACAATACAATGTTCATGCAGTGGGTCTGATTTATTTCACTTAACAGAATGTTCTCTAGTTCCATTTGTTTACCAACAAAAGTCTCAAATATCCTGTCATATAAGTAAATAATACTCTATTGTGTAAAAATGCCGCATCTTCTATTGCATAAAAATACCACATCTTCTATATCTATTCCCCACTTGTATGATATCTGGGTTATATCCAGGATTTAGCTAAGATAAATTGAGTTGCTATAAACATGGGTGTATATGTATCACTGTGGTATAATGATTTCAGTTCTTCCAGAAAAATACCCAGGAGGGGAATATGTGGCTTGAATGGCATTTCCAATCCTGGTTTTTTAAGGAATCTCCACACTGATTTCCGTAGTGGTTGTACCGGTCTGCACACCCACCAACAGTGCAGAAGTGTTCCTTTGTCCCCATAGTACCTCTAGTATTTGTTATTGGCTGACTTCTTGATGTTAACCATTCTTTCCAGGGTGTGGAATCTTAGTGTTTTGCCTTGCTCAAACGAACAATGTTGAACTTTTTTCCAAATATATGGTTCCAAACCTTACATTTTGGAGCATAGTTCCAAATATATTTACTTGCCATTTGTAATTTTTCATCTGAAAATTGCATATTCATCTCAGATGCCTGATTTTGGATTAGGTCTTTGAGTCGGTGGGGCCTGATTTTTTTAATTATTTATATGTTCTAGAAGGAAGACCTTTGTTGGAGGAATACTTGGAGATAATTTTTTCCCAAATTTGAAAAAGAAGAAAATTTGTGGTTTTCTTTTTAATCTGTTTATTTCCTTCAAAGTGCATAAACTTTTCAAAAAGATGAGATTGCAGTTTATTCTTTGAAGTATTTCTTAAACCGTTTAGTTTCTGTTCATGAACTCTCTACCTACCCTTATGTCTTTAAGATTTCTACCTACATTTTCCACCAGAAGATTTAGTGTTTTCTGTTTCAACATTTAAGTCTTTATCTATTTTGGTGACAGTTTCATGCATGGTGATAGACATAAGTCTAATTTTAGGCTTCAGCATGTGTAAAGCCAATTTTTACAGTGCCATTTATTAAAGAAGATGTCTTTCTTCCAGGGAACATGTTTGTCCCCTTTATCAAAGATAAAGTGGCTGAGTGTGGTAGCAGTTGTGCTGCATGTTATAATCTGTTCCACTAATCCTCAAGTCTCTCTCTCTCTATGCCAGTACCATGCTGATTTTGTCACCATATCTTTATAGTATAATTTCAGGTCAGGGATTGTGATACCTCCTGCCATTTCTTTGTTTCCTAGGATTGCCTTTGATATTCTGGGTTTCTTTGGGTTCCGAATGAATTTGATAAAGTTTTTCTCTAGTTTTGTGAAATACATTAATGGTATTTTAATAAGGATTGCATTCAATCTGTATAATAATTTTGGGAGTATGGCCATTTTCACAATGTTGCTTCATCCTATCCAGGAACATAGAATATCTTTCCATTTTTCAAATCTTCTTCAATCTCTTTTCTTAGAGTACTATAATTTTAACTGTATAAATCTTTTACTTCCTTTTTGAGATTGATTCATACATATTTCTCTTTTTTGAATGTTATTGTGAAAGGAATGTTTTCTGTAATTTCTGCCTTAGTGCATTCCTGTTTACATGCATAAATTCTACTGATTTCTGAGTGGTGACTTTGTATCCTGATATGTTACTGAATTTGATTATTAAATCCGATGGTTATTACATTTGATGCAGTGTTTGGGGTCCTCTATGTAGAGTGTCATGTCATCTACAAATAATAGTAATTTCACTGCTTCTTTTCCAATCTTTATTCCTTTTGTTTCTCTCTTTTGCCTAATGTTTCCAGAATGATATTGAATATAGGAGTCAGTGAACATCTTTGTCATGTTCCTGATTTTAAAGTGAAGGCTTTAAATTTTTGCCCATTTAGTATGATGTTGGCTGTTCATTTCTCATAGATGGCTTTTTTTTTTTTTTTTTTTTTTTTTTTTTTTTTTTTTTTTTTTTTTTTTTTTTTTTTTTTTTTTTTTTTTTTTTTTTTTTTTTTTTTTTTTTTTTTTTTTTTTTTTTTTTTTTTTTTTTTTTTTTTTTTTTTTTTTTTTTTTTTTTTTTTTTTTTTTTTTTTTTTTTTTTTTTTTTTTTTTTTTTTTTTTTT
>PVJA010028267.1:0-10462 GCA_004027025.1 Myocastor coypus | reverse complement strand
TGTTTTTTTTGTTGTTGTTGTTATTTATTTTTTTTTTTTCTTGTTTCAGAACCTTTATTTGCCCATTCACTCATTTTTATGGCCGGCTCAGCCCGCCCCAAAGAGCAGGGCTGGCGCAGCATGTGGTGCCGGGGATCGAACCGGGGTCCCTGAAGCCGCCCAAGCTTTCCCAAGCAGGCGCTTTAGACCACTGAGCCATCCCGCCGGCCCCTCTCATAGATGGCTTTTATCAAGTTGAGATATAGACAGTTTTCTGTATCGTGAGTTTTATTGTGAGTGAGTGTTGGACTTTGTCAAAAGCTTTTTCTGCATCTACTGAGATGATCATGTTGTTTTTTTATGTTGGCTCTATTCGTATGATATATTACATTTATGGGTTTGTGTATGTCTGAACATCCCTGCACTCCTGGGATAAATCCCACTTAGTTATGATGTATAATCTTCTTGATGATTTGTTGCATTCTGTTTTCTAGAATTTTTTAGTATTTTGCATATGTATTCATTAGACTATAGTTTGTCTGGTTTTGAAATCAGAGTAATTCTTGCCTCCAGCAATTGGCCCTAACTCTTTGGAAATATATATATTGCCCATTTCCCCCGTGTCCATCCTGTGAGAGTAAAAATTTTGGAAATAGGTACTGACAATCTCAATTTCTGTAGAGTGTGTAATGATTTCACCCTTCTCATTTACTTGTGGCATAAATTTGGTTTTTTTCCTTTCTTTCTTTCTTTTGGCAGGGAGGATTTTGTTGGCTAGTCGTTTATCAATTTTATTCATTTTTTTTCAAAAAGCCATGTGTTTGTATGATTTATTCTTTGGATTATTTTCTTCATCACCATTGCATATATTTCTGCTCTGATCTTTCTAGTTTCCTGCCTTTTTTGGGCTTTGAGCTTAACTTGTTCTTATTTTTCTAGGAGCTTGAAGTGTGGCATAAGATCATTCATTTTGGTTTGTTCTGTTGTCCTAATGTATTAATTTGCCGCTAAAAGTTTTGCTCTTAAGACAGCTTTCATTGTATCCCACAACTTTTGGTAAGTTCTATCTGCATTGTCATTTAACTGTAAATATTTTTTATTTCTTCTGTGACCCACTCATTGTTTAGGAAGTTGGTATTTAATTTCCTAGTGTTTATGGTGGGTTTTTAGTTTCTTCTGACAATAATTTCCAGTTTAATTGCACTACAGTGAGGTAGTATGTATGGGACAATTTCAGTTCCTTTGCATTGTCTCAGGAATGCTCTGTGTGTTTATACATGGGCTATTTTAGAGTATGTCCCATGTGCAGCTGAGAAAAATGTATGTTCTGTTGTTGCTGAGTAAAACACTCTGTAAAATTCTACCAAATCAATTTCTTCATAAGCATGGTTGTTTTTTCTTTGCTGATCTTTTGCCTAGTTGATCTATCTCTTTGTGACAGTGGCATATTAAAGTTACCCATTACAATAGTATTACTGCTCATTTGATTTTTTTATGTCTGTTAAAATTTGTCTTATGTAGTTGGGTACTTCTATTGAGTGCATATATATCATTTTCATCTCTTTCTCTTGTAGTTTTCCCTTAACAACTATGTAATGACCTTCTATATCTCTTTGAATAATTTTGGTTTGAAATTGGTATTATCAGCAATCAGAATACCTACCTCTGCTTTTTTCTGGTTTCTGTGGCATGGAGGATTGTTTTCCATCCCTTGACTTTCAGTCTGTGAATTTCCTGAGTCAAATGTGTTTCTTCTATGCAGCATATTGTTGAATTTTGTTTCCTAATATGTGACCCACTCTCCTAGTCTGGTTTTTTTGTTTGATTTTTGTTTTGTTTTTTGATTGGTGAATTAAAAGCATTTACATTAATAGTTATAACTGATATGTATTGGCTGATCTTTTTCATGCTATTTTCCTGTTATAAGTTTCATAATTTTCCATCTTTTTAATTACTTGCTTTGTTTGGTGGTTGTTTTCAGTTGTTCTTGAACCCATGGTTGTTTCTTTCTCTTTCTAGAATAGCTGCTGGTTCTGTCTGTATGGTTCATTTGGTGGTCATGGATTTCTTCAATTGTTGTCTTTTTTTGTCACAAAAAAAGGATGCTATCTCACCTTTGAATTTGATAGTTTTCCAGGGTACATCCAAGTTAGAAGTTATTTTCTTTTTAAATTTAATTTTATTATTTGTTTGGAAGAGTAAAAACCCAAATTGGAGCTGGGCGTGGTGGTGCACACCTGTATCCCCAGCACTTGGGAGGCTGAGGCAAGAGGATTGGCGAGAGTTCGAGAACAGCCTGGGCCACAAAAGTGAACTCAAGGCCAGCCTGAAAAGCATAGTGAGACCCTGTCTCAAAAAGACAAAAAAAAAAAAAAAAAAAGAAAAAAAACGAGTTGGTCAGCTTGGAAAACCAAAGCAAAAATAGATAGTGAAATAAAGACAGAAACATGGTAACATACAACAATGTGTATGTTACAGATTTTTAAAACAGGAATAGCTAATTACCAATGATTGAGACTGTGCATGTGGCACACATCTGTGGTTCCCAGCTCTTGGGAGGCTGTAAACAGGTGAATCACTACGAGTCTGATCTAGTAGTGAGACACTGAACACCAGATTGACCCCTAAAACACAAAAATAAATAAATAAACAATGATTGTTCTACTATCTGCTTTTGTTATTAAATCTGTTACTCAGATTAACAGATATAATTATGCAATATTAGGGAAATAATTAAATACTACCATTTGCTTTCAAGAAACCTTAATTTTTCCTATCTTTTTTTACTTTTTTAAAAAAATGTATTTTAATGCGTATGCAATAATTAATAAGACATTAATGGTACACATTTAGAAGACCAAGATTAGAAGTATTCAAGTGTGGCTTTTGTATTACACATTCCTGTCTTTGATGTCTTTGCTTAGATCACAGACATCAGCATATATAGAGTTAGTCAAAGTGAAAATTCTACACACTAACTACTGTTTTCAAAAACCTGATACAAATTTTTAGTACAGTCTTCTCAGCCATCCTGTATATATACTTATATATTTCCCCTTTCTCTTTTCCTATCTTTTCTTGTTTCTCTCATCTTTGCTATTTAACCCCTAAATTCCATTACTCTGCTTTACTATATCCACTTTACTTTTCAGGTGTTATTTCTTCTTTCAGGTTCTTACACTAGGAAGACAATAAGATAGTTGCGCATGTGGGTTTGATTTATCACATGTATGGGTATAGCCTCTAGTTTTATCCACATATCTTTATGGGTTAATTGTGTTTCTTGTATAAAGCATATTGTTGGATTTTGTTTGTTAATCTACTCTGCCAATCAATTTCTTTTAATTGGTCCATTGAGTCCGTTTAAATTGGTGGTTATGATTAATATGTATTGCCGTATGTTTGTCATGTTATTATCTTGTTGTTGGTTCTCTACTTTTCTCCTGTGTTTAATTGTTTGCCCTATGTCATGGGTTCTTTCCATTGTCATTCTTGAAATTGTCGTCATCTTTATCACTTTCTAGAATAACTTTTAGTATTTTGTACATATTTGTGTTGGTTGTCATGAATTTCTTTAGTTTTTCTTTGTCATGCAAGTATTTTACTTCTCCATTAAACTTGAAAGATAGTTTCACAGGGCATATCAGTCTGCGTTGGAATTTGTTTTCTTGTAGAACTTGAAGAACTTCACTCCACACTCTTATTGATTTGTCAGTTTGTGAAGAGAAATCTGCTGTTACTCTGATGGGCTTTCCTTTAAATATGATCTCTCTCCTTTCTCTGTCAGCTTTTCATGTGTTTCTTGTGCTGAATTTCTGGGATCTTGATTATTATATGTCTAGGTGTAGTTTTATTTTTAAGATTTTATTCATTACAGTTGCTCATGAGAGCTACTCTAGAGCCTGTATTGGAAGTCAGGGAACAAAGTGAAAGTGACTATGTAGGAAAGAGAGCCAGATGTGGTGGCATACCTGTCATCCCAGCACTTGGGAGATGGAGGTAGGAGGATCAATGTGAGTTCAAGACCAGCCTGGGCTACAAAAGTGAGCTCAAGGCCAGCCTGAACTGCATAGTGAGACCGTGTCTCAAAAAGTCCAAAAAAAGAAAAGACAGACAGATGAAAGAGAAAGAAAGAAAGAAGAAGGGAAGGGAGGGAGAGGGAAGAGATGCGAAAACTAGACTGGAAGAGATTTCAAATTGAAAGGTGAAACATCAGGACTCCTCCATGATAACCATCTATGCTGTCTCCTGAGTTTATTCTGGGTGAGCTTGGGGCCTGAGAATGCATTTTTCTTTTTCTTTTTGTCATTTTCTATTTCAGAGAGAACTTTTTATTTCAATTTCTGCAATATGTTTTTGTGAAAGTTTGATAGTAGGTAGCTGTGTCACTGCAATCGTAACCTCTCAGTAAAGAGTTTGTTCTTTAGGTACTTTTCTCTGTTAGAGTTTCTTGTTCTATGTGTGTCCCACAATTTTGCCCTCTTTATTGATTGAGAGTGAGATATTGGTTTCCATTTGGAACTGTCCTCCATCTTTCAGTATAGGGTTTTGATGATGTTATTACCCAAGCACCTCCGATATTATTACCCAAGTAAGATCATGTGCTTAAGGCAGATATGGTTCCCTATTTACAGTAGTACATTAGCAATGTTAGTAACAGGTAGTAAAATTTAGGAGTTATCAAACTTTTATAACTAATGGATTTGCACTTCAATCCACTGGGGCAAACATTACACGTGCATAACAAAGTGCTTCTTAAATTGGAAATTTGCAGTTAATTTAGTTTCCCTGAGTTCTGTTTGGGCACCACCCATTCATGTATCTGGAGTCTTCCAGACAGACTAGCTCACCTCAGTTACCCACTGTCACCTCTGTGCTGCAAGGATGCTCCCATAGGCCTGGGACACAGCCTGGATCCCATAGGGCCTAGCAGTATGCCTCAGCTCATAAGGTCTAGATCTACCAAACTTGAACTAAACTAGCTGGTCCTGGTTTGTGTCTGGCTGCTGTGCTCAGCTCCTTCTTGCTGCACCACATCAAAGTGGATCCACTGGTCTCTGCTGGCTGCTGGGTTCGGCAACTCCTTCTGTGTGTGGCCTGCTGAAGTGGAGTGGAGCTACTGAGCCCTGCTGCCTGCTGAGCCAGCAGTTACTTTCTTTTAGGACCTAAAATACTTCACTCAAAGCTCTTCTTGATTTGACGGTTTGTGTTGAACAATCTGCCATTTTTCCGATGGCCTTTTTCCATTTTATATGAACTGTTTGTTGTCACTAACAGCTTTTGAAATTCTATTCTTTTGCTGGATTTCTAATATAATTATAATGTGCCCAGGTGTGGATTTATTTTGGCTGTTATGGCTGTTCAGAGTTCTATATGTCTCCGTAAACTATATCTCAGATTCTTTTCTTATGGTTGGAAAAAAAAATTTTTTAGAATTTTTTATTTTTTTTTCCTCATTTCAGAACCTTTGTTTGTTTATTCACTCATTTTTATGGCTGGCTCAGCCCACCCCGAGGGCAGGGCTGGCGCAGCATGTGGTGCCGGGAATCAAACTGGGGTCCCTGAAGCCACCCAAGCTTTCCCAAGCAGGCACTTTAGACCACTGAGCCATCCCGCTGGGCCCTGGAAAATTTTTTATTAGTACTTCTACCAATACTCTTTTTATGTCACTTGTGCTATCTCCTGCTGTTTCGTTAACACCTTTTATCATTATATTATTTTTTCTTTGCATCATCTGGTAGCTGCTAAATTTTTATGTATTGGTTCCTTGTAAATTTTAAGAGATCTTTCAGTTTATTTTCATTAGCTGCACTGCTGACTTCGAGTCCAAAAGTCTATCTTCAGATTCATTCAGGTAGTCTTTCCAGATTTCAATGGAATTCTTAATGCCCTGGATATATGTTTGAATCTGTTTCATACATTCTAATTCTTTATTGTACTGTTGTTGTTTTGTTTGGGGGAGTTGTTTTGTTTTGTTTTTTTGTCTTTGAGACAGGGTCTCCCTATGCAGTTCAGACTGGCCTGGAGCTCACTTTTGTAGCCCAGGCTGGTCTCAAACTCACACCGATCCTTTGCCTCTGCCTCCCAAGTGCTCAGATTATAGGCATGCACCACTCCATCCAGCAGCTTCTTTCTTGTATCATTTATTCAGTATTTATCATTCTTGTATTTTCTATTTTTTTATCTGTCTTCTTTAGCTGTGCTGAGCAATTCTTTCATAATTGATGGCATTTCTTTTTTGATCCAAGAACATTGTTTCTGATATTATTTCTTCTATAGCCTGATGGAGCCGTTCCTTTACTTCAGTTTCTATCATTGCTGAGGTTTCAGGTAAAATGATCAGATGTGATACATATGCATTTTTCAAGCTGACTATAATTATGAGTTTTGAACATGCACTAATAATAAGTCATAAAAAATTTAGAACCCTCCTACAAAACTCCAACCAAGGAAACAAAAATCGTGTAACATGAATTCTACAAAAAGAAAAAACTATACCAGGTGAAATTGTATAAGAACTAAAAAACAGTGGAAAGAGCAAGTATGTAGATAAATATAATTCACCATTAACTTTTAAAATAATGTTGGCCTAAATAGTGTGGCACTTTAATAGATATAGAATTTAGCTATGTGAAAACAATGTCAACCCACTGCAATTGCAGAACATTTGACTGTGTATGTATCTGCTTCCTCTTAGTCCAAAGAGAAGTATATTCTTTTCTTTTTTTTTTTTTTCCTAAGCAACATCAATAGGGAAGTGCCCATACACTGTACTCTGTAGAACGATTGTGAGGACAATATGCAATATGTCAACTTCCAAAAAAAAAAAAGAAAGGGGAAAAGAAAAAAAAAAAGTAATGTTGATTTAAAAGGGTTAATGTTTAATTGTTTGATCAATCTTATATACCTATATGTATTAATCTAAACTGATCTGATGATGAAAATATGTAATATAACCATTGTTAAATTTAAACAATAAAAATATTAAATTAAAAAAAGAAAACAATGTCAAGGATGACAGGGAAGGGTGAGATCAATGGAAATACTCTCCTACTATCCTCATTTAGCCAGAAAATCACAAAAGACATCATTTATACTGATAC
The DNA here is from genome assembly GCA_004027025.1 of Myocastor coypus. Classification (NCBI taxonomy): domain Eukaryota; kingdom Metazoa; phylum Chordata; class Mammalia; order Rodentia; family Myocastoridae; genus Myocastor; species Myocastor coypus. The sequence goes on along the minus strand of PVJA010028267.1, from coordinate 3,380 downwards.
TTTTAAGTCTACTCAATCATTTTATCATATGGATTTTTGTTTGTTTGTTTTTGTTTTGTTTTGTTTTGTTTTTGTGTGTGTGGTTTTTTTGAGACAGGGTCTCACTACGCAGTTCAGGCTGGCCTTGAGCTCACTTTTGTAGCCCAGGTTGGTCTGGGACTTGCACCAATCCTCCTGCCTCAGCCTCCCGAGTGCTAGGATTACAAGCGTGAGCCACCACGCCCGGCTCTACTCAATCATTTTTAAAAATTAAAAATCTAACAAGGTTGATAAGTTTCTCAACAAGTTGTCAAATTGGGTCAGCCAAATAGCTCAGGGGGTTAAAGGAGGTGCAGGGGATGGGATTCGCACTCCATGCCAGCCGTGCCAGCCCCATCCTTGGGGCACACTGAGACAGCAATTGAGACTGGGCATGGTGGCATACACCTGTAATCCCAGCTCTTTGGCGGCTGTAAAGAAGTGAATCACCACAACTCTGATCTAGTAGTGATAGATCTTCCCCTAAGATAATAAATAAATAAATAAATAGATAAATAAATAAATAAATAAATAAAACCAGTTGACTGGTGGAGAACCAGTATGAGTCTGAACTGTGTAGTAAGACCTTGTATCAAAAGAATTAAAAACTTCAAGGGCCCGGCGGGATGGCTCAGTGGTCTAAAGCCCCTGCTTGGGGAAGCTTGGGTGGCTTCAGGGACCGCGGTTCGATCCCCGGCACCACATGCTGCGCCAGCCCCGCCCTCGGGGCGGGCTGAGCCGGCCATAAAAATGAGTGAATAAACAAACAAAGGTTCTGAAACAAGAATAAAAATAATAAATAAAATTTAAAAAAAAATGTTCACAGGTATTACAGTTTTCTTATCAGAGCACTGACTTGTTTGCTTTCTTGCTTGCTTGTTCTTTGTTTGTTTTTTTCTTGCTTGGCTTATTTTTCTCTTTCTGTTGGAAAGCAACTACATTTATTGGGCATCATGAGAAAATGTGCTTAGGGAAGGTCTATGCTGACAAAAATGTAGCACAAATAGCAAAGTTCTGGGGCAAGTGTAAAGTAAATAGCACTATGTATAGATAAATCAGTACTTTTGGATTTACAATAGATGCCTCTCATTCATCCTCTAGTCAGACTGACAGAAATAATTGGCAGGATACTATGTTATCCTCAGGCACTTCTAGCATGCAGAACTTTCTCAAGGTTCATTCTGATCTAACTACATGTCTGGAATGCAGTCCATGTTTATGAAGCTTATACTAAAAGTGGGGAAAAGGTTACTGAGGGTCAGGCCTGGAGATAGCCACTTCCCTAAAGCTTTGAGGTTTTGGGGATCTTTGTTGTTTTGTTTTCTACTTCTCTTACAACAATGGAAGGAAGATTGACCCTGTATTGTTGCCCAAACTCAAGTGGGTGGAAGGGAGTGGCTTCTCCGCCCTATTTTGCTCCTTGAGCTATTCATTGCTCCCCAGAGACTTTGTATCCTAAAAACCTTTAAGCGCTGCAGGAAAACAGTCCAGTTTCATGGCCACTTCTTGCTGAATAGGGGCACTGGGCCCTATCTATGGAAGGCCAAGGAACTCTCACCCTATTTGATCTCAGTTCAAGATAGCTGAGTTCCTCCTCTGAGGATTTCCTGAGGAGCTGTGAACTTGGAGGTGGGTATTGCTCCCGTGTCACCAATGGTGTCAATGACTGTCAAACAATAAATTTGATTAAAACAATAAATCTGATTAAGAGATTAAGTGTATGTAAGATCTAAATAGTAAGGTTATTAGAAGCATTATTAAGGTCATGTATAAGATCTTTAGTATTATGTATTTAGCTAGACATTAAGGACTTAGTTTCTCATGACTTTCAGAAGTGTGGCCAGCTAAAAACAAATAGGAAAAGAATAAAAGAGGACATAATCTAACTAAGTACAAGAACCTCAGCTGTATCAAACAAGACAGCAGCGAGATGCAGCTACCTAACTTACTTAGAAGGAACAAAACATTTTATTTATCTGGTTCAGCCCTTTGCTTGGTGTTTTCTTCACTAAAAACAAATGAGAATATCAACCGGTTTACAGGTATATGAGGTTTACATGCTCTCTTCTGTGTTATGATGCCTAGGAGGTTCGGGCTTTACTCTGGCAAGGTGAAGCTATCTATTGGATTTCTTCTGCCTTAATGATAGAGCAGTTTGCTTTCCAGTGAATTTGCATCTAGGTTTTATTTCCTATTCTATTGATCTGTGGTCTCTCTTTGTAAGATTAACGACTGTCTTAGAACTACATTTTAAAAATATACCTTAATACCTAGTAACTTCATTTTCTTTTAGATTATCTTGATTACAAATGCTTCTTTAAATTCTCATATGATTTTTATTTTTTTAATTTTTATTTTATTTTATTTTTTCTTGTTTTAGAACTGTTGTTTATTTATCTATTTTTGTGGCCGACTCAGCCTGCCCTGAGGGGAAGGCTGGCGCAGCATGTGGTGCCAGGGATTGAACCGCGGTCCCTGCGCCCACCTAAGCTTTCCTAAGCAGGCGCTTTAGACCACTGAGCCATCCTGCCAGGCCCCTCATATGATTTTTAGAATCATCAATTTCCACAAATCTGCACAGAGTTTCATTGAAGTATTATTGGATTTATAGATCATTTTGGTGAGATCTGACATCCTTATAATATGGAGCATTTGACTTACAAATGTGTTCTATCCCGCAATTTAGCAACATTTAGCAGGACAAAATCTTTTCATATCTTATAATTAGCCTATCCCTAGGTTTATGATGAAATCCAAACATGAATGAAAAAGAATTGCAATGAACGCTAAGACAGAAACGACAGACAATAGGTTTTCTTCTTTCCCAGGGTTGCTATGTTCTTGATGATGAATGAGTGTCAAATTTCATTAGATAGTAGTTTTATACCTCTTGAGACGATGTATTTTCACCTCTATACTAACTATATTTTGCCTTTCTGTATTAATCATGTCCTCATGTCCAAATTTTTGGCGTTTTGACATCATGGGGCCATATTAACCCTTGAGGGTTAGCTCCTCCAGCCAGTGGCTAATTCTTAGAGATACTAAGGACTTTCTGACAAGCACACATTCTATACACAGACCAAGTGATCCAGGTTATACATTCCAAATGCCTGATTTATTTGGCTCAAACGAGGCTATTACAAAGCAGGGCTATCACTATACTCCTCCTTTAACTAACCCCAGCCAGACAAATAGGGACAATACAAATGTCTCAGAACCAACAAAAATTATCTAAACTACCTAGTCTTTCTATCCATTAGCTTTTTTTTTTTTTTTTTTTTTTTTTTTTTTTTTTTTTTTTTTTTTTTTTTTTTTTTTTTTTTTTTTTTTTTTTTTTTTTTTTTTTTTTTTTTTTTTTT